>CADEHL010001152.1:0-67500 GCA_902827135.1 Harpagifer antarcticus | reverse complement strand
TGACAGTTTGTACCCTAATCGCATGAAGGGTGTTCAACATGGTTTTGTGTTTATCTCTACCGGGGTCCGGAGTCGAGGCTCATCCTCTTGCTGTGGTCCTGTGTCCTGGATCCTCTATCCTGAGTTCTGGATTAAGTCGTGGACTTCGGGTCGTGGCTGAACCTGTCTCTGCGGTCCTGCCTTGGGTCTCGTCATGCTGCTTCCCTGATGGCTTCCACAGGATTGAAGCTGACATCCTCGTGGATTCATCTTCTCATTACAGACACATGCATTTCCTAACATTCGGTCTATGTGCTGTAAAATGTATTATCTCTTGGATTTACACACGGCATCTATTGCACGTCTGTCCGTCCTGGGAGAGGGATCCCTCCTCTGTTGCTCTCCCTGAGGGTTCTCCCATGTTCCCTTTAAACTGTGGGGTTTCTCTGGAAGTGTTTCCTTGTACGATGTGAGGGTCTGAGGACAGAGGGTCTAAGGATAGAGGGTCTAAGGATAGAGGGTCTAAGGACAGAGGGTCAAAGGATAGATGGTCTAAGGATAGAGGGTCTAAGGATAGAGGGACTAAGAATAGATGGTCTAAGGATAGAGGGTCTAAGGATAGAGGGTCTAAGGATAGAGGGTCTAAGAACAGAAGGTCTAAGGACAGAAGGTCTAAGGATAGAGGGTCTAAGGATAGATGGTCTAAGGATAGAGGGTCTGAGGACAGAGGGTCTAAGGACAGAGGGTCTAAGGACAGAGGGTCTAAGGACAGAGGGTGTTGTTTTTCTCACACTGATATTCTGAACAATCTGTGCTGTTGTATTTGCTGTAAAGTGTCTCTACTGTAGGCTATTCTTATTATATGTTCAGCACTTTGGCTCCACCAAACATCGTTTATAAATGTGCTATATAAATAAAACTTGATTTGATTACAGTCAAAATGTGTTTTTTTCATATTGTCTGAGCCATTTATTGAATTGATCTATTTAAAACTGTACATTAATCAACATATTAAACACATGTAGCTGCACCTCTAGTAGTGTTGTGTCGAGTGTTGAGTGCTTGTTTAGGTAGTGAGCCCAGTGGCCTTGGAGCTGCAGAGTGTGCATTAGAGCAGCTGATCAGACAGTAGCTGTTTTTGCAAGGGCTGATTCTGCCTTTGTGGCAGACTACAGCGCCACCTACAGGCCTGGCATATGTACTACAGCGTCTCCAGCGCTTTCCAGCAGCTCTCATTCCCCTGATTGGTGGAGAGTTGCCCATATAGGCGGAGCTCCTCGTTCCTGACGTCAGAGCATTTTCAAATCTGGATCAGCTCCGTTGCAGCCCCGTTTTTAGAGATTTGGGTCTGGAGGAAAAGAGAGAGGGTTGCGTTTTCTGACACTCGGTGAGTTCCCTGACGCACCGGGGACACATATTCATTTATAAAAGACGTACAAAAGTGCGTTTTGCATGATAGGTCCCCTTTAAGTGAATGCACATATGAATAAAGTAAACATTTTTGGTCAAGTGAGTGTAAGGTTTCAGCGTTAGAATCTGTGTCTACACTTCATGTCTTTGTGGGTCACCTGCCAGCTTGTGTGTCTCATGTGCTCATCATCACCAGCCCCGCCCCTGATTGTTTTCACCTGTGCCCCATTAACCGTTGTGTGTATTTATAGCCCTGCTCTCCTTTTGTCTATTGTCGGTTCGTCTTGTCTCCACATCAAGCCATGTCTGTCAACCTTGAAATCTGTTCAGTGGTCCTAGTAGAACCTAGCGATCTTTGTTTTTGAGTAATCTTTTATTAATAAAAGATACTTTTTTTATTCAATGGAATCGTGCATTTGAGTTCTTGTGAGTCCCTCGTGTCAGAACGAACCGACCAAACAAGATGGACTCAGCCGATTCCACCGTGTTCAAGACGGCTTTGCAAGTGCAAGGAACACGCTTGTGTCAGCAGGAGGAGCAGCTGACAACAATGATACAGGGGGTTCAAGACGTAAATGCCCGTCAGCACAACTACCAAGTAACAGTGACAACAGAATTAAATCACCTGGCAGAGAGGATGCGTGACATACTTACGCACCTCGAGGGACGTCCTGCTATTCCTGCGGCAGAGTTTTCCGGTCCAGCAGAGGTCGGGTTTGCCCCCCCGTTGATCCCCGTGCAAGTATCCATGCCATCGTCTTCACTCCGCCTCGCTTCACCGGAGAAGTTCTCCGGGGATTCGAGAAACTGTCGTCCATTCCTGATACAATGCGATCTCCACTTCAAACATCAGCACGCAGCATTTCCCACCGATCAAGCTAAGGTAGCTTTCATAATATCTCACTTGACGGGAAGAGCAGGAGCCTGGGCAACAGCAGAATGGGCCCGAGACTCGCCTGTTTGCCAGTCGTTAAAGTTTTTCATGGACTCAATGAAGAACATTTTTGACCAGACAGCACCTGGGAGAGAGTCAGCGAGAGCCCTGGTAAACATCAGGCAACGGCAGAGGAGGGTGGCGGATTACGCGATCGAATTCCGGACCCTGGCAGCGGAGAGCGGATGGAACTCCGCGGCTCTTTTTGATGCGTTTCTGCATGGATTAGCGGATCCCATAAAGGATCAGTTAGCTCCATTAGAGTTGCCTGTAGAGTTGGACTCACTCATTGCCATGGCTATCCGGGTGGACCAACGTCTAGCTGAGAGACGTCGGGAGAGGGGGGAGGAAGCAGCTTCCACTACACTCTTCGGACGGGGGTTACAGAAGGAACACTACGGTTGGCGGAGAAATACCCGGACTTCGTCTCCAGAGCGACCATCGCCCCCTAGCGCCGCGGAGGAACCGGTGCAGCTCGGAAGAGCCAAACTCACCCCGGAGGAGCGACAGCGCCGCCTACGGGAGCGGCGGTGTTTTCTACTGCGGCCAGCAGGGTCATGTTCTGGCAGCCTGTCCAGCAAAAGGATCAGGCTCATCAGTGGGAAGAGGGACACTGGTGAGCCGAATGACTTCTTTCGACCCTTCCTCGAGAAGACTGACTCAGGTACAAATAAAACTGAAGGATAAAACTGTAACTCAGGATGCTTTAATTGACTCTGGGGCTGATGAGAGCTTGTTGGACTGGGAGCTGGCTAAAGAGTTGAACTTAAACATTGTCCTCTTAGATCAGCCATTAGAAGCTAGTGCGTTGGATGGCCGCCTTTTATGTACAGTTACTCATCGCACGGAACCCATAGAAATTGTCATAGACCAGGAGCACCATGAACATATTAGCTTTCATTTATTTAACTCAGCTCAACAGCCTCTCATTTTGGGTTACCCTTGGCTTGTTAAACATAACCCTCACATGGACTGGCTTACAGGAAAGGTTAAGGGGTGGGGGAGTGAGTGCTCTCGTTCTTGTTTAGCCTCTCATACAGGTTCGAGTAGACCACACAGATCTGGGAGCTTTAAACAGGCGTCAGATAGGGACAGTGTCACGTCTGCTAAACCATCTGACTTTCCTGACTTATCCAAAGTGCCAGAGTGTTACCTTGACATTAAGGAGGTGTTTAACAAGACACGAGCTACTTCCTTGCCTCCCCATAGACCGTATGATTGCCCTATAGACCTTCTCTCGGGCTCTACTATCCCCAAAGGACGGTTGTATTCTCTTTCTGGTCCGGAAAGGAAGGCCATGGAAGAGTATATCGGATCTTCACTCAAAGCTGGCTTGATTCGGCCATCATCATCCCCAGCAGCAGCAGGTTTCTTTTTTGTAGGGAAAAAGGACGGTTCATTAAGGCCCTGTATTGATTACAGTCCACTGAATCAGATCACTGTTAAGAACAGATATCCCCTTCCACTCATCTCTACGGCATTCGAACTGTTACAGGGAGCCAAGGTATTTACCAAGCTGGACCTAAGGAATGCATATCACCTTGTGCGCATCCGGGAGGGGGATGAGTGGAAAACAGGTTTCAATACACCTACGGGACATTATGAATATTTGGTGATGCCTTTTGGACTTTGTAATGCACCTGCTGTTTTCCAAGCCCTCATTAATGATGTGTTAAGAGATTTCCTGAATGTTTTCTGTTTTGTGTATCTCGATGATATCCTCATCTTTTCTCCAGATGAGAATATTCATGTTAACCATGTTCACCTTGTTCTTCAGAGACTCCTGGCTAACCATTTGTTTGTGAAAGCCGAAAGATGCGAGTTTCATGTGAAATCTGTGGCATTTTTGGGTTTTATGATTTCCCCTAACAAGGTGGAAATGGACCCAGCTAAGGTCAGTGATGTGGAGAACTGGCCCACGCCAGACTCTAGAAAGAAAGTTCAGCAGTTCTTGGGGTTTGCTAACTTTTACAGACGGTTCATACGCAATTTCAGTACGATTGCCTCTCCTTTCCATGCCCTTACCTCTCCCCAGGTTCAGTTTGTGTGGAATCCACAGGCAGAGAAATCTTTCCTGGAACTGAAGAGGAGGTTCACCACAGCTCCCATCCTGACTGTACCTGATCGCCACCGACAGTTTGTGGTGGAAGTGGACGCCTCCAACGACGGCGTTGGAGCTATACTGTCCCAGAGGTCAGCAGGGGACAACAAGCTTCATCCGTGTGCGTACCTCTCCCGTAAGCTATCGTCTGCTGAGAGGAATTACGACGTGGGAAATCGGGAACTGTTGGCCGTGAAGATTGCTTTGGAGGAGTGGCGGCACTGGCTGGAGGGAGCGGAGCAGGATTTCCTGGTCTGGACGGATCATAAAAACCTGCAATATATCAGGAAGGTTAAGCGTCTGAACTCTAGGCAGGCCAGATGGTCATTGTTCTTTAATAGATTCAGGTTCACTTTGTCATATCGACCTGGTTCGCAGAATGGAAAGCCTGATGCACTCTCCAGAATGTATGATCCTGAGCCAGTCCCCAAGAGTCCAGATCCCATTCTACGGCCAGACCGAGTGATAGGGAGTGTGACCTGGCCCATTGAAGCCAAGGTCAAACAGGCTAACGTTGGGAATCCTGTCCCAAGAGGGTGTCCTCAGAATCGCTTGTTTGTGCCAGAGCAACTTCGAGGGCAAGTTGTTCATTGGGCCCATACGTCGGTACTTACCTGTCATCCTGGAAACAAAAGGACCCTTTTCATGGTGAGACACAGATTCTGGTGGCCGGGGATGTGGAAGGATGTTGCGGAATATGTAGCAGCGTGTCCTGTGTGTGCCAGGAACAAAACTTCTCGGCAAGCTGCGGCAGGTCTTCTCCAACCTCTGCCCATTCCCAACAGACCATGGTCTCACATTGCATTGGATTTCGTGACAGGATTACCAACATCGGCAGGTAATACCACCATACTCACTGTGGTTGATCGTTTTTCTAAAATGGCACACTTTGTCGCCATGCCCAAGTTACCTAACGCCAAGGAAACAGCAGAGGCCATGTTGTCCCATGTGTTCAGGATCCATGGTTTTCCTAGTGATGTCGTTTCAGACCGAGGCCCACAGTTCGTATCACGCTTTTGGAAGGAGTTTTGTCGCCTAATCCAAGCCACTGTTAGTCTGACCTCCGGATACCACCCACAGTCAAATGGACAAGCAGAGAGGATGAATCAGGATTTGGAGACCTGTTTGAGATGCCTAGCGTCCGAGAAACCCACCACCTGGAGTAAGAGTCTGATTTGGGTGGAGTATGCACACAACACCTTACCCACATCAGCCACTGGTATCTCCCCGTTTCAATGTGTCCATGGGTACCAACCTCCTTTGTTTCCGGAGCTCGAGAAGGAGGTCACGGTACCATCAGCCCATGCTCTGGTTCGACGCTGCCGTCGGGTCTGGGCGGGAGTTCGCCATATGTTGCAGAGGAGTGCCGTTCGCATGAAGGCATTGGCCGACCTGAAACGACGTCCAGCCCCCAAGTACCAGGCCGGACAACGAGTGTGGCTATCCACCAAGGATCTTCCTCTCCATGTCGCCTCCAGGAAGCTGGCTCCCCGGTTCGTTGGTCCTTTTCCCATAGCCAAAGTGATTAACCCTGTTGCTGTCCGTTTATGTCTTCCAAAATCCATCAAGGTCCACCCCACGTTCCATGTCAGCAAGTTAAAACCAGCCAAAGAGAGCAGACTGGTTCCTGCCTCCACGTCCCCTCCACCTCCCCGGGTTGTCGACGGGGGTCAAGTGTACACGGTGGACAAAATACTGTCGGAAAGGAAGAGGGGCAGAGGTAGACAATTCCTGGTCGACTGGGTGGGGTATGGATTAGAGGAGAGGTGTTGGATCCCAGGCAGCTTTATTGTGGACAAGACCCTTATATCGGACTTCGATAGAGGGCAGTCTCAGCTTTCAGGGACGTCTGGAGCCGTCCGTAAGAGGGGGGGTACTGTAAGGTTTCAGCGTTAGAATCTGTGTCTACACTTCATGTCTTTGTGTGTCACCTGCCAGCTTGTGTGTCTCATGTGCTCATCATCACCAGCCCCGCCCCTGATTGTTTTTCACCTGTGCCCCATTAACCGTTGTGTGTATTTATAGCCCTGCTCTCCTTTTGTCTATTGTCGGTTCGTCTTGTCTCCACATCAAGCCATGTCTGTCAACCTTGAAATCTGTTCAGTGGTCCTAGTAGAACCTAGCGATCTTTGTTTTTGAGTAATCTTTTATTAATAAAAGATTACATTTTATTCAATGGAATCGTGCATCTGAGTTCTTGTGAGTCCCTCGTGTCAGTGAGGAGCTTTTCATGTAATATCTTTCACTTTTTTAATTGTTATTTACTTTTACTTTCAGACCTTACACGTATGTGCATTCTAATACTTGGTGTGAGGGAATAATTATGTATACATGTTTACCTTTCGCCCTCTGACACAGATGCTCCAACCTCGAACAGCCGTTATCTCCCTTAACCCTCAGATGCCTCAGAGCCTACTCTCTTCCACAAGTGGGTCAAAAAGGACCCGTATTAGAATAATATGCCATTTCGGTTTAGAAAAATCACTTGTATAATATTTAGTATTATATTTTGATTCACACTAGAAATATTTTATATTTAATCTTTCATTATTTATAATTTTAGACACGACGTTTTCCCAGAGGGCTCCATAGAAAATGCATGTTTGACCCACTTATGGAAGCTTGGGGTAGTAATACAAAAACTACAATTTCCTAAAATGTACATTTCAAATTTCAATGGCGTGATATCCAAAACATGTTTTTGAGGAATAGCTGGAATATGAAATGAAATTTAATTACAAAGATACTTCAAGAAAACCACCTCACCGGGTCCAAAAAGACCCACTTATGCATCTAAGCGTTAATGAACAGAGTTACATGTAATAGCTGCGGCTGCCTCCCGGTCAGACTGACTCAGCTCTCAGGGAAGCCCGAGCCCATGTTTCACATTGAGTACAACTTATTAAACAGATCAGTTCAATGCAGCTAATGTCGTCTCAGTGTGATTGCATGATGTTAAAATGGGTTTGCCATGAATTTAGTGATGGATTGTAAACATTTGAAATGTAGCATTTAAGTGTTTCTCAGTTACTGCTGTTGTTGTTGTTGTTGTTGTTATTGTCCTAATGAATCAGACCCTGATGGTGCCGCGCTGTGCTGGACCTCTTTATAGGCTTTTTGTCCCTAACAAATAGTTTTTGCGCTGATCAGGGGGACTGGGCTGAAGATTTCCTTCAAAGGAGGAACATGAGTGAAAAGAGTTTGAGAACCACTGTTCTAGGAGGTATCGGACACTAGCTAAAAGTTGAAGGAGATTTTTTTTGTCCTTGCGGTTGTAGTCCAATTTTGCTACATGAGAAAAACAAACAAAGTCTGTCTTTTGTTTACAGGAAAGTATGGCTTTGGCGAGTATTGCCTTTAATGTGTGCTCATTGCACCTTTCCCGCCGATATCACTGATGTTCTAGATCGGTATTTGTGTTTTATGACCCACCTGTAGGTCAGGATGCTCTCTATGGAGCACCTGTAGGTCAGGATGCTCTCTATGGAGCACCAGTAGGTCAGGATGCTCTCTATGGAGCACCTGTAGGTCAGGATGCTCTCTATGGAGCACCTGTAGGTCAGGACCCTCTCTATGGAGCACCTGTAGGTCAGGACCCTCTCTATGGAGCACCTGTAGGTCAGGACCCTCTCTATGGAGCACCTGTAGGTCAGGACCCTCTCTATGGAGCACCTGTAGGTCAGGACCCTCTCTATGGAGCACCTGTAGGTTAGGATGCTCTCTATGGAGCACCTGTAGGTCAGGATGCTCTCTATGGAGCACCTGTAGGTCAGGATGCTCTCTATGGAGCACCTGTAGAAGGTCAGGATGCTCTCTATGGAGCACCTGTAGAAGGTCAGGATCCTCTCTATGGAGCACCTGTAGAAGGTCAGGATCCTCTCTATGGAGCACCTGTAGAAGGTCAGGATCCTCTCTATGATGCACCTGTAGAAGGTCAGGATCCTCTCTATGGAGCACCTGTAGGTCAGGATCCTCTCTATGGAGCACCTGTAAAAGGTCAGGATGCTCTCTATGGTGCACCTGTAGAAGGTCAGGATGCTCTCTATGGAGCACCTGTAGGTCAGGATGCTCTCTATGGAGCACCTGTAGGTCAGGATGCTCTCTATGGTGCACCTGTAGAAGGTCAGGATGCTCTCTATGGAGCACCTGTAGGTCAGGATGCTCTCTATGGAGCACCTGTAGAAGGTCAGGATGCTCTCTATGGAGCACCTGTAGGTCAGGATGCTCTCTATGGAGCACCTGTAGGTTAGGATGCTCTCTATGGAGCACCTGTAGGTCAGGATGCTCTCTATGGAGCACCTGTAGGTTAGGATGCTCTCTATGGAGCACCTGTAGGTCAGGATGCTCTCTATGGTGCACCTGTAGGACAGGATGCTCTCTATGGAGCACCTGTAGGACAGGATGCTCTCTATGGAGCACCTGTAGGTCAGGATCCTCTCTATGGTGCACCTGTAGAAGGTCAGGATGCTCTCTATGGTGCACCTGTAGGACAGGATGCTCTCTATGGAGCACCTGTAGGACAGGATGCTCTCTATGGAGCACCTGTAGGTCAGGATCCTCTCTATGGTGCACCTGTAGAAGGTCAGGATCCTCTCTATGGAGCACCTGTAGGTCAGGATCCTCTCTATGGAGCACCTGTAGGACAGGATGCTCTCTATGGAGCACCTGTAGGTCAGGATCCTCTCTATGGAGCACCTGTAGAAGGTCAGGATCCTCTCTATGGAGCACCTGTAGAAGGTCAGGATCCTCTCTATGGTGCACCTGTAGAAGGTCAGGATGCTCTCTATGGAGCACCTGTAGAAGGTCAGGATGCTCTCTATGGAGCACCTGTAGAAGGTCAGAATCCTCTCTATGGAGCACCTGTAGAAGGTCAGGATCCTCTCTATGGAGCACCTGTAGTAGGTCAGGATCCTCTCTATGGAGCACCTGTAGGACAGGATGCTCTCTATGGAGCACCTGTAGGTCAGGATGCTCTCTATGGAGCACCTGTAGAAGGTCAGGATGCTCTCTATGGAGCACCTGTAGGACAGGATGCTCTCTATGGTGCACCTGTAGGACAGGATGCTCTCTATGGAGCACCTGTAGAAGGTCAGGATCCTCTCTATGGAGCACCTGTAGAAGGTCAGGATCCTCTCTATGGAGCACCTGTAGAAGGTCAGGATGCTCTCTATGGAGCACCTGTAGGTCAGGATGCTCTCTATGGTGCACCTGTAGAAGGTCAGGATGCTCTCTATGGTGCACCTGCAGAAGGTCAGGATGCTCTCTATGGAGCACCTGTAGAAGGTCAGGATCCTCTCTATGGAGCACCTGTAGAAGGTCAGGATCCTCTCTATGGAGCACCTGTAGAAGGTCAGGATGCTCTCAATGGAGCACCTGTAGAAGGTCAGGATGCTCTCTATGGAGCACCTGTAGAAGGTCAGGATCCTCTCTATGGGGCACCTGTAGAAGGTCAGGATGCTCTCTATGGAGCACCTGTAGAAGGTCAGGATGCTCTCTATGGAGCACCTGTAGGTCAGGATGCTCTCTATGGAGCACCTGTAGAAGGTCAGGATGCTCTCTATGGAGCACCTGTAGAAGGTCAGGATCCTCTCTATGGTGCACCTGTAGAAGGTCAGGATGCTCTCTATGGAGCACCTGTAGAAGGTCAGGATGCTCTCTATGGAGCACCTGTAGAAGGTCAGGATGCTCTCTATGGAGCACCTGTAGAAGGTCAGGATCCTCTCTATGGAGCACCTGTAGAAGGTCAGGGTCCTCTCTATGGAGCACCTGTAGAAGGTCAGGATCCTCTCTATGGAGCACCTGTAGAAGGTCAGGATCCTCTCTCTGGAGCACCTGTAGAAGGTCAGGATGCTCTCTATGGAGCACCTGTAGGTCAGGATCCTCTCTATGGAGCACCTGTAGAAGGTCAGGGTCCTCTCTATGGAGCACCTGTAGAAGGTCAGGATGCTCTCTATGGAGCACCTGTAGGTCAGGGTCCTCTCTATGGAGCACCTGTAGAAGGTCAGGATGCTCTCTATGGAGCACCTGTAGGTCAGGATCCTCTCTATGGAGCACCTGTAGGTCAGGATGCTCTCTATGGAGCACCTGTAGAAGGTCAGGATGCTCTCTATGGAGCACCTGTAGGTCAGGATGCTCTCTATGGAGCACCTGTAGGTCAGGATCCTCTCTATGGAGCACCAGTAGGTCAGGATGCTCTCTATGAAGCACCTGTAGAAGGTCAGGATGCTCTCTATGGAGCACCTGTAGGTCAGGATCCTCTCTATGGAGCACCTGTAGGTCAGGATGCTCTCTATGGAGCACCTGTAGAAGGTCAGGATGCTCTCTATGGAGCACCTGTAGAAGGTCAGGATGCTCTCTATGGAGCACCTGTAGAAGGTCAGGATGCTCTCTATGGAGCACCTGTAGAAGGTCAGGATGCTCTCTATGGAGCACCTGTAGAAGGTCAGGGTCCTCTCTATGGAGCACCTGTAGAAGGTCAGGATCCTCTCTATGGAGCACCTGTAGAAGGTCAGGATCCTCTCTATGGAGCATCTGTAGAAGGTCAGGATCCTCTCTATGGAGCATCTGTAGAAGGTCAGGATGCTCTCTATGGAGCATCTGTAGAAGGTCAGGATCCTCTCTATGGAGCATCTGTAGAAGGTCAGGATGCTCTCTATGGAGCACCTGTAGAAGGTCAGGATCCTCTCTATGGAGCACCTGTAGGTCAGGATGCTCTCTATGGAGCACCTGTAGAAGGTCAGGATGCTCTCTATGGAGCACCTGTAGAAGGTCAGGATCCTCTCTATGGAGCACCTGTAGGTCAGGATCCTCTCTATGGAGCACCTGTAGGTCAGGATGCTCTCTATGGAGCACCTGTAGAAGGTCAGGATCCTCTCTATGGAGCACCTGAGGTCAGGATGCTCTCTATGGTGCACCTGTAGAAGGTCAGGATCCTCTCTATGGAGCACCTGAGGTCAGGATGCTCTCTATGGAGCAACTGAAGGTCAGGATGCTCTCTATGGAGCACCTGTAGAAGGTCAGGATGCTCTCTATGGAGCACCTGTAGAAGGTCAGGGTCCTCTCTATGGAGCACCTGTAGAAGGTCAGGATCCTCTCTATGGAGCACCTGTAGAAGGTCAGGATCCTCTCTATGGAGCATCTGTAGAAGGTCAGGATCCTCTCTATGGAGCACCTGTAGAAGGTCAGGATCCTCTCTATGGAGCATCTGTAGAAGGTCAGGATGCTCTCTATGGAGCATCTGTAGAAGGTCAGGATCCTCTCTATGGAGCATCTGTAGAAGGTCAGGATGCTCTCTATGGAGCACCTGTAGAAGGTCAGGATCCTCTCTATGGAGCACCTGTAGAAGGTCAGGATGCTCTCTATGGTGCACCTGTAGAAGGTCAGGATGCTCTCTATGGAGCACCTGTAGAAGGTCAGGATCCTCTCTATGGAGCAACTGAAGGTCAGGATGCTCTCTATGGTGCACCTGAAGGTCAGGATGCTCTCTATGGAGCACCTGTAGAAGGTCAGGATGCTCTCTATGGAGCACCTGTAGAAGGTCAGGATCCTCTCTATGGAGCACCTGTAGAAGGTCAGGATGCTCTCTATGGAGCACCTGTAGAAGGTCAGGATGCTCTCTATGGAGCACCTGTAGAAGGTCAGGATCCTCTCTATGGAGCAACTGAAGGTCAGGATGCTCTCTATGGAGCACCTGTAGAAGGTCAGGATCCTCTCTCTGGTGCACCTGAAGGTCAGGATGCTCTCTATGGAGCACCTGTAGAAGGTCAGGATGCTCTCTATGGAGCACCTGTAGAAGGTCAGGATCCTCTCTCTGGTGCACCTGAAGGTCAGGATGCTCTCTATGGAGCATCTGTAGAAGGTCAGGATCCTCTCTATGGAGCATCTGTAGAAGGTCAGGATGCTCTCTATGGAGCACCTGTAGAAGGTCAGGATGCTCTCTATGGAGCACCTGTAGAAGGTCAGGATCCTCTCTATGGAGCACCTGTAGGTCAGGATGCTCTCTATGGAGCACCTGTAGAAGGTCAGGATGCTCTCTATGGAGCACCTGTAGAAGGTCAGGATCCTCTCTATGGTGCACCTGTAGGTCAGGATGCTCTCTATGGAGCACCTGTAGAAGGTCAGGATCCTCTCTATGGAGCACCTGTAGAAGGTCAGGATGCTCTCTATGGTGCACCTGTAGGTCAGGATGCTCTCTATGGAGCACCTGTAGAAGGTCAGGATGCTCTCTATGGAGCACCTGTAGAAGGTCAGGATGCTCTCTATGGAGCACCTGTAGAAGGTCAGGATCCTCTCTATGGTGCACCTGTAGAAGGTCAGGATGCTCTCTATGGAGCACCTGTAGAAGGTCAGGATCCTCTCTATGGTGCACCTGTAGGTCAGGATGCTCTCTATGGAGCACCTGTAGAAGGTCAGGATCCTCTCTATGGAGCACCTGTAGAAGGTCAGGATCCTCTCTATGGAGCACCTGTAGGTCAGGATCCTCTCTATGGAGCACCTGTAGAAGGTCAGGATCCTCTCTATGGTGCACCTGTAGGTCAGGATGCTCTATATGGAGCACCTGTAGAAGGTCAGGATGCTCTCTATGGAGCACCTGTAGGTCAGGATGCTCTCTATGGAGCACCTGTAGAAGGTCAGGATGCTCTCTATGGAGCACCTGTAGAAGGTCAGGATCCTCTCTATGGAGCACCTGTAGAAGGTCAGGATGCTCTCTATGGTGCACCTGTAGAAGGTCAGGATCCTCTCTATGGTGCACCTGTAGGTCAGGATGCTCTCTATGGAGCACCTGTAGAAGGTCAGGATCCTCTCTATGGAGCACCTGTAGAAGGTCAGGATCCTCTCTATGGAGCACCTGTAGGTCAGGATCCTCTCTATGGAGCACCTGTAGAAGGTCAGGATCCTCTCTATGGTGCACCTGTAGGTCAGGATGCTCTATATGGAGCACCTGTAGAAGGTCAGGATGCTCTCTATGGAGCACCTGTAGGTCAGGATGCTCTCTATGGAGCACCTGTAGAAGGTCAGGATGCTCTCTATGGAGCACCTGTAGAAGGTCAGGATCCTCTCTATGGAGCACCTGTAGAAGGTCAGGATGCTCTCTATGGTGCACCTGTAGAAGGTCAGGATGCTCTCTATGGTGCACCTGTAGAAGGTCAGGATGCTCTCTATCTATAGTGCCCGTAATAGTGTTCACTGGAGTCCATTGTTATGCCACTGTGTGTGTGGTTTTTCCACTGGTACAGAAGGTACAGAAGTTTCCGCACAATTCTCAGTCACAACACCTATATTAGGAGGAGCATCTAAACACTGTGAAATATATAGTATAAATTATAATATATTCATACTCATCCATGGCTCAAAGTGAGAAGCAGCATTTAAATAGCGAAGTGAAAAATGAGACAGATGTGTTCCCGCTTCTGCCCAGCAGGGGGCGGTGCTGCGTTTTCCTCAGTTGAGCAAACCAGCGATAAAGTCAAGAATAAAAGCTACAGGAAGTCAAACAACAACACACAGACCCATGCTTTCACGTGAAGACATCGTGGATGTATAATAATAAGAAGTCATGGCTGAGAGGGGAGAAGCGGACTTTAATGATATCTTAGATGACTGGTTCATCGAGTCGCTGAAGACGTGAGAACATGCTTCCTCCTTGTTTGAGCTCTTAAAGTCTGTTAGCTGCTAACACCGTTCATAACCAGAGAGGGAGAAGTACTCAGTAAAAGCAGAAGTACCAGAGTGTAGGAATACTAATACTTCTCTGTTACAAGTACAAGTCCTGCATTCAAAAGGGTTCGCCGATTTGGACCGTTTTGGGAGTGGAGTGATTTGGGGGTTATTGAGGATGCTGAGTACATTTCTGACATTTTCAAGATCAACAATCGAATATATCAATATTTGTAGTCAGCAAGGGATGTTTGTGATTAATTTGAGGTCGATTTTTAAAGATGTAGGGGACTGGATCATTTGGATTGGACAGATTGCTTATTTATGTGGGAAAGAAAGTGTCCACAGTAGAGGTACTAATGTTCATCTATTGCTCTCTATATCCAATGGTCCAACTCTACTCACGGTATCAGAACCAGCCCTCAGAACAGGTATGACCTCTTTCTGGTTGAAACTGACACTTCTGATTGTGCAAATGTCAGAAATGGATTCAAGATCCTCAATAACCTCCAAAAGCACTCCAGAAACGTCCAAATCAGCCACGCCGTTTTGTTCAACTTTATTGTTAATCTTCCAGTTCCTGGGACAGACAGAGATCCAAATACCGTTTCCCACAATCCCGAATATATAAACAAATGTACCTAAAAAAACACGTGTGCAAATATCTATATCCTATACACAATGAAAGACACATTTTTACATGTGCACACATTAAGACCTAAATAAAAACACAATATATACAAAATAACACTTCAATATTTTGAAAATGTACATTAGTGCAATTAATGTTGAATAAAACATCATATTATAACTCTATCGAAGTTAGCATCCGGGAGTTTCTTTGTCCTTGGGACCCGGCTGTACATTTCTATCAACACTTTGGGTCCTCAACATTTAGGGGTTCAAGCTGTCAATTAGACTGTTACTCAAGTGGAAGTAGGAAAGTATTATCAAATCAAGTTTTATTTATATACACATTTAAAAGCGATTTTCGAGCCAAAGTGCTGAGAAGAAGAGAGTCTTTAGTGAGGATTTAAAACCCCCTAGGGTCTGGGCCGACCTCGCATGGAGGGGCAGACTTCCATTCTCATCTAAATATAGTGAAAGACAGTGAAAGTAGTCGTTGTGCAGATTGGTCCATTTCAGAATAATATCTATGATATGTTTTATAATGATTGATCATGAAAGTGTTCTCAAAGCTGGTGAAGGAGCAGCTAGTCTGAAGTACTTTGTAGACTGCAGGGTAGCTGGTGAAGGAGCAGCTAGTCTGAAGTACTTTGTAGACTGCAGGGTAGCTGGTGAAGGAGCAGCTAGTCTGAAGTACTTTGTAGACTGCAGGGTAGCTGGTGAAGGAGCAGCTAGTCTGAAGTACTTTGTAGACTGCAGGGTTAGCTGGTGAAGGAGCAGCTAGTCTGAAGTACTTTGTAGACTGCAGGGTAGCTGGTGAAGGAGCAGCTAGTCTGAAGTACTTTGTAGACTGCAGGGTAGCTGGTGAAGGAGCAGCTAGTCTGAAGTACTTGTAGACTGCAGGGGTAGCTGGTGAAGGAGCAGCTAGTCTGAAGTACTTTGTAGACTGCAGGGTAGCTGGTGAAGGAGCAGCTAGTCTGAAGTACTTTGTAGACTGCAGGGTAGCTGGTGAAGGAGCAGCTAGTCTGAAGTACTTTGTAGACTGCATGGTAGCTGGTGAAGGAGCAGCTAGTCTGAAGTACTTTGTAGACTGCAGGGTAGCTGGTGAAGGAGCAGCTAGTCTGAAGTACTTTGTAGACTGCAGGGTAGCTGGTGAAGGAGCAGCTAGTCTGAAGTACTTTGTAGACTGCATGGTAGCTGGTGAAGGAGCAGCTAGTCTGAAGTACTTTGTAGACTGCAGGGTAGCTGGTGAAGGAGCAAGCTAGTCTGAAGTACTTTGTAGACTGCAGGGTAGCTGGTGAAGGAGCAGCTAGTCTGAAGTACTTTGTAGACTGCATGGTAGCTGGTGAAGGAGCAGCTAGTCTGAAGTACTTTGTAGACTGCAGGGTAGCTGGTGAAGGAGCAGCTAGTCTGAAGTACTTTGTAGACTGCAGGGTAGCTGGTGAAGGTGCAGCTAGTCTGAAGTACTTTGTAGGCTGCAGGGTTAGCTGGTGAAGGAGCAGCTAGTCTGAAGAGTACTTTGTAGACTGCAGGGTAGCTGGTGAAGGAGCAGCTAGTCTGAAGTACTTTGTAGACTGCAGGGTAGCTGGTGAAGGAGCAGCTAGTCTGAAGTACTTTGTAGACTGCAGGGTAGCTGGTGAAGGAGCAGCTAGTCTGAAGTACTTTGTAGACTGCATGGTAGCTGGTGAAGGAGCAGCTAGTCTGAAGTACTTTGTAGACTGCAGGGTAGCTGGTGAAGGTGCAGCTAGTCTGAAGTGCTTTGTAGACTGCAGGGTAGCTGGTGGATTTACTCCAGGTGGAACTAAAGTCTGATTCAACACTTGGTTATATTTCACATCATTCATCCAGATCTGTGAAGTAACTAAAGGTATAAAATACATGTAGTGGAGTAAAAGTACACCATGTACCTCTGAACTGTAGAGGAGTAGAAGTGAATACTCAAGTAAAGTACAAGTACCTTAAAATCGTACTTAGTTACTTTACACCTCTGCAAGCTAGCCGTGCAAACCATGGATGTTTAAAGAGAACTGGAAACAGCGTTGGAGGCGGGGCTGAGTAGATAAGTTTTCTTAAAAGTTATGTGTGATTTGCAAATTAGCGAGTCTGGAGGAAAATAATTTAACATCTTATAAATTAAAAAGATTATGCTAATTACATTGTATTTGTTTCCTAAAGGTACAAAGATCTCCATGTGTATCAGCTGGAACATCCCACCCAGGTCATCGAGTGGACGTCAGGGAAGAGTGAGTAACATATGTTGTAGTAATGTCAGAATCTGCCGGGCATTTAAACTCAGTCTTTATCGTCTTTCCTTTCAGCCGTGTGTGTCGCAGGATACAGCTCGTCTAAAAATGAAATCCTTGAGCTACAGTTGCCTCTGAAACTCTTCGCTGAGGAAAATAAGGTGAAAACACATAAGGTTCGGGGGTTTATTTTGATAAAAGCAATATTCAAGTCTTACTTGTATTCTCTGCTATGTGTTTGTCTGCGGTGCATTCAGGGTCTCTGTGCAGAGCGGGATTTTAAAGTAGTCCATGGGGGGTTCACGGAGGGTCCTGTTCGCTGCCTCCGACACGTCCCAGGAACAAGGTGAGAGACACTACACACTGATATACACCTGAACATCAGCAGGAGAGGACTCTTTAAAGTAGAGACACTACACACTGATATACACCTGAACATCAGCAGGAGAGGACTCTTTAAAGTAGAGACACTACATACTGATATACACCTGAACATCAGCAGGAGAGGACTCTTTAAAGTAGAGACACTACATACTGATATACACCTGAACATCAGCAGGAGAGGACTCTTTAAAGTAGAGACACTACACACTGATATACACCTGAACATCAGCAGGAGAGGACTCTTTAAAGTAGAGACACTACACACTGATATACACCCTGAACATCAGCTGGAGAGGACTCTTTAAAGTAGAGACACTACATACTGATATACACCTGAACATCAGCAGGAGAGGACTCTTTAAAGTAGAGATACTACACACTGATATACACCTGAACATCAGCAGGAGAGGACTCTTTAAAGTAGAGACACTACACACTGATATACACCTGAACATCAGCAGGAGAGGACTCTTTAAAGTAGAGACACTACACACTGATATACACCTGAACATCAGCTGGAGAGGACTCTTTAAAGTAGAGACACTACATACTGATATACACCTGATCATCAGCAGGAGAGGACTCTTTAAAGTAGAGACACAACATACTGATATACACCTGAACATCAGCAGGAGAGGACTCTTTAAAGTAGAGACACTACACACTGATATACACCTGAACATCAGCAGGAGAGGACTCTTTAAAGTAGAGACACTACACACTGATATACACCTGAACATCAGCAGGAGAGGACTCTTTAAAGTAGAGACACTACACACTGATATACACCTGAACATCAGCAGGAGAGGACTCTTTAAAGTAGAGACACTACATACTGATATACACCTGAACATCAGCAGGAGAGGACTCTTTAAAGTCAGATCTTGTTTACGCTGGAGCACAGCACAGAGTTTATTTGGCTAAATGTCCTCTTGTTGCTCCTGCAGGTGTGTTGTTACCAACGATGGGTTGACCTCCGACCTGCAGGTGTGGACCGTCGGAGGAGACGACAGCGGTGAGTTAATATCTGTTAGGAGTCACATCAAGTCAAACATGGCTTTGAAGGATCGTAAAGACTGGATAAAGCGCTATATAAATAAGGTCCATTTACCATATCCAATTGTAAACAACTTTTATTGAAAGTGACGAGAATGTTTTTTATAAAACACAAAAAAACTTCTTAAAACTTTTAGCATTTTACTTATTTTTAAATTAAAACAAGCGGAAAAGAAAAACAAACGGAAAAGTCTTCAGCCAATCAGGTTCATTCTAAAAATGTGATTGGTTGTCTTGCTGCATCCTTTCGTCCAATGACAGACGTGATCAGAAGAACAGGAAGTGTCGCAGGGAGGAAGACGAGGAAGAAGAAGAGTGATTCAGAAGGAGGCAGCAGGATCGCAGCCCGACACTCGTCACAAGTTCTTCATGGAGCTCAGAGCGACGACATCCAGCTGACACAACTGACCTCAGGACAGATCCTCTACACACCAGGTAACACTGACCTCAGGACAGATCCTCTACACACCAGGTAACACTGACCTCAGGACAGATCCTCTACACACCAGGTAACACTGACCTCAGGACAGATCCTCTACACACCAGGTAACACTGACCTCAGGACAGGTCCTCTACACACCAGGTAACACTGACCTCAGGACAGGTCCTCTACACACCAGGTAACACTGACCTCAGGACAGATCCTCTACCAACGCCAGGTAACACTGACCTCAGGACAGATCCTCTACACACCAGGTAACACTGACCTCAGGACAGATCCTCTACACACCAGGTAACACTGACCTCAGGACAGATCCTCTACACGCCAGGTAACACTGACCTCAGGACAGATCCTCTACACACCAGGTAACACTGACCTCAGGACAGGTCCTCTACACACCAGGTAACACTGACCTCAGGACAGATCCTCTACACGCCAGGTAACACTGACCTCAGGACAGATCCTCTACACACCAGGTAACACTGACCTCAGGACAGATCCTCTACACACCAGGTAACACTGACCTCAGGACAGGTCCTCTACACCCAGGTAACACTGACCTCAGGACAGATCCTCTACACACCAGGTACACTGACCTCAGGACAGGTCCTCTACACAACCAGGTACACTGACCTCAGGACAGGATCCTCTACACACCAGGTAACACTGACCTCAGGACAGATCCTCTACACACCAGGTAACACTGACCTCAGGACAGGTCCTCTACACACCAGGTAACACTGACCTCAGGACAGATCCTCTACACACCAGGTAACACTGACCTCAGGACAGGTCCTCCACACACCAGGTAACACTGACCTCAGGACAGGTCCTCTACACACCAGGTAACACTGACCTCAGGACAGGTCCTCTACACACCAGTGTAACACTGACCTCAGGACAGATCCTCTACACACCAGGTAACACTGACCTCAGGACAGGTCCTCTACACACCAGGTAACACTGACCTCAGGACAGGTCCTCTACACACCAGGTAACACTGACCTCAGGACAGATCCTCTACACACCAGTAACACTGACCTCAGGACAGGTCCTCTACACACCAGGTAACACTGACCTCAGGACAGGATCCTCTACACACCAGGTAACACTGACCTCAGGACAATCCTCTACACACCAGGTAACACTGACCTCAGGACAGATCCTCTACACACCAGGTAACACTGACCTCAGGACAGGTCCTCTACACACCAGGTAACACTGACCTCAGGACAGATCCTCTACACACCAGGTAACACTGACCTCAGGACAGGTCCTCTACACACCAGGTAACACTGACCTCAGGACAGATCCTCTACACACCAGGTAACACTGACCTCAGGACAGGTCCTCTACACACCAGGTAACACTGACCTCAGGACAGATCCTCTACACACCAGGTAACACTGACCTCAGGACAGATCCTCTACACACCAGGTAACACTGACCTCAGGACAGATCCTCTACACACCAGGTAACACTGACCTCAGGACAGGTCCTCTACACACCAGGTTGTTTTTATTCTGTGATAAATACTTAGTTTTTTACTGACATTGTATAGAATAACCTGACATAGATTTGTCCTGATGATCTGTTCGTGCTGTGATAAAAAAAGATACTATACTTACTGTAAGCATTGGCTCCCACACATAGTCGTCTCAGCCACAGCAGATGACCTGATCAATAAAGACGCAGTGTTTGTGTCCATGTGTTTTTATAGTGTAGCAGAATCTGAACATGAGTCTATGTTGTTTGTCCCTACAGAGATGACCTCCTCCGATCCTCTGAGCTCTCTGCAGTTTGTGAGCGACGACGTCTTCCTCGCCGGCTGCTGCAACGGGAACGTTTACATCGCCGACACTCGGGCGTCCGCCTCCCCTCAGCTCTCACCTGCACCTCCAGGTGAGGTCCGTCCTCTGGTGGACGGACGCCGCCGGCAGGTGCGTCCAGCGGCAGCTTCATCAGAGTGTCCTCGTCTGGACGGGCTGAGATTTCAGACTTGAGGAACCCGGGAGCAGCGGTGAGCCGGGCTCAGCTGTCCGTCCAATCACGACGCTGCAACCAGGGCGATGTCACAGTGTCGTAGGCTCCGGCTCTGAACGACTGCATCGCAGTGTCGGGGTGAGTTCAACAGATATCCAGTGTCTGAGGGGATGTTCCCCGGTTAAAGGGGTCCTAAAAATCTGATCGGGGTTTCCCTTTCCTTTGATATATAGGTTTTTGTGCATGTAAATTGTCTGCAAAGGATAACATTCTAAAGTTTGTGATAGGCTAAGGGGCGGGACATCTCTAGCAGTTGAGCAATCACAACAGAGCCGGCCAGCTAACCAATCAGAGCAGACTGGGCTCTGGTTTCAGACAGAGGGTGAAAAGAGGTGCTGCAGCACAGGCAGTATGAGACAAATAAAGAGCTTTTTGAACATTAAAGCATGGAGACATGTAGAGACACTACATACTGATATACACCTGAACATCAGCAGGAGAGGACTCTTTAAAGTAGAGACACTACATACTGATATACACCTGAACATCAGCAGGAGAGGACTCTTTAAAGTACAGACACTACATACTGATATACACCTGAACATCAGCAGGAGAGGACTCTTTAAAGTAGAGATACTACATACTGATATACACCTGAACATCAGCAGGAGAGGACTCTTTAAAGTAGAGTCACTACATACTGATATACACCTGAACATCAGCAGGAGAGGACTCTTTAAAGTAGAGACACTACATACTGATATACACCTGAACATCAGCAGGAGAGGACTCTTTAAAGAAGAGACACTACATACTGATATACACCTGAACATCAGCAGGAGAGGACTCTTTAAAGTAGAGATACTACATACTGGATATACACCTGAACATCAGCAGGAGAGGACTCTTTAAAAGTAGAGACACTACATACTGATATACACCTGAACATCAGCAGGAGAGGACTCTTTAAAGTACAGACACTACATACTGATATACACCTGAACATCAGCAGGAGAGGACTCTTTAAAGTAGAGATACTACATACTGATATACACCTGAAACATCAGCAGGAGAGGACTCTTTAAAGTAGAGTCACTACATACTGATATACACCTGAACATCAGCAGGAGAGGACTCTTTAAAGTAGAGACACTACATACTGATATACACCTGAACATCAGCAGGAGAGGACTCTTTAAAGAAGAGACACTACATACTGATATACACCTGAACATCAGCAGGAGAGGACTCTTTAAAGTAGAGATACTACATACTGATATACACCTGAACATCAGCAGGAGAGGACTCTTTAAAGTAGAGATACTACATACTGATATACACCTGAACATCAGCAGGAGAGGACTCTTTAAAGTAGAGATACTACATACTGATATACACCTGAAACATCAGCAGGAGAGGACTCTTTAAAGTAGAGTCACTACATACTGATATACACCTGAACATCAGCAGGAAGAGGACTCTTTAAGGAAGAGACACTACATACTGATATACACCTGAACATCAGCAGGAGGAGGACTCTTTAAAGTAGAGATACTACATACTGATAACACCTGAACATCAGCAGGAGAGGACTCTTTAAAGTAGAGACACTACATACTGATATACACCTGAACATCAGCAAGAGAGGACTCTTTAAAGTAGAGACACTACATACTGATATAAACCTGAACATCAAGCAGGAGAGGACTCTTTAAAGTAGAGACACTACATACTGATATACACCTGAACATCAGCAGGAGAGGACTCTTTAAAGAAGAGACACTACATACTGATATACACCTGAACATCAGCAGGAGAGGACTCTTTAAAGTACAGACACTACATACTGATATACACCTGAACATCAGCAGGAGAGGGACTCTTTAAAGTAGAGACACTACATACTGATATACACCTGAACAATCAGCAGGAGAGGACTCTTTAAAGTAGAGACACTACATACTGATATACACCTGAACATCAGCAGGAGAGGACTCTTTAAAGTAGAGACACTACATACTGATATACACCTGAACATCAGCAGGAGAGGACTCTTTAAAGTAGAGACACTACATACTGATATACACCTGAACATCAGCAGGAGAGGACTCCTTTAAAGTAGAGACACTACACACTGATATACACCTGCACATCAGCAGGAGAGGACTCTTTAAAGTACAGACACTACATACTGATATACACCTGAACATCAGCAGGAGAGGACTCTTTAAAGTACAGACACTACATACTGATATACACCTGAAACTCATCAGGAGAGGACTCTTTAAAGTAGAGACACTACATACTGATACACACCTGAACATCAGCAGGAGAGGACTCTTTAAAGTAGAGACACTACATACTGATATACACCTGAACATCAGCAGGAGAGGACTCTTTAAAAGCACTTTAAAGCTCATTGGTTAATGAGTTATATCTGGTTTGTTTATTCCAACTAAAGCATGAGACATGCCTCGTCCCACAGACCGTTGCATTAGCAATGACGGTCTCTCTGCACTCTAGCCGTAGAGAGAGAACGTTTACTGTTGAATGTTTTACCACCCTCCCCTCTCTGCAGGCTTCAGTGTACTGGTGCAGATCTACAACACGTCGGGGTGGGGGGCGGAGCTGCAGGAAGTCCAGCCGCTGTTTGAGCATCGCGGCCACGCTGTTTCATCGCAGTCTGACGAGGGCGACGTGTTCGTCACGTCCCAGCTGTGGCACCCCGAGCGGCCGCGGACGCTGCTGTCTGCGGCCTCGGACGGCTCTGTACACGTGTGGGACTGGGTCGACCAATCGGATGCCGACAGGTAAAAACTAAAGACAAAGTTCACGTAGGAGAAGAAGGATGTTCAACGGACTGAAGAAGCATTTCACTGAAACTACAAGAAACACAGCATGACCGTCCGGAGCAAAATCACTCAATTTGGTCGCAGAAATATCCTCCAGCATTTTGATCATAATTAAAACACAAATTAAATCCGACGGCTTCTTGCTTTTGTATTACAGAGAAAATGAGTATCCATTAATGAATACATTCACTGCACAGCAACAGGAACGTTTTAAAAGAACCTTTCTTACCTCTAGTGGCATCTTGCCATCTTATAGTTTTAGATTTAATGTGCTGAGGTTTTTCCAAACTCGTATTCCAAAACAAGAATGATGCAACCGTATATTCAAACTTTAAGTAATGCTTGCATTCAGGTTAGACTAATTAGATTTCACTTTTGAATATACTGCACCTTGTCAAAAGGTTATACATTGCTCTATTGAAAGTGAGTCCAGAGTTTCTGTAAAGATTCTCTAAGGAGCACAAAATACAAAGCTGTCCCCTCTGCTGCATCAGGGCGGAGGCGACCGTCTGCATGGACAGATAACACGGGTTGATGTCATAAAGTGTGTTGGGGGTCATTGGGTGACCCCCCCTTTTTCAAATCCCAACATGCCACATCTGCAATACAGCGAGAACCAACTGTGGTTTGAAATGGACTAACTTCTTCATTAGGGAACAATGAGGGAAGTGCGACAGTTTTGACTTGTTTGTGCGTCCTGTGAAAAGGTCAGTTTTAAACGTTTGTTTGTTAATAGTTGGGATAGTGGTGGTCTAAGGTGGGGTGAAGATCGGAAGGTTGTGAGTTCAAATCCCGCCAGGAACACCACCACTAGTGTGCCCTTGAGTAAGGCACTTAGTCCTTAGTTACTCCAGGGAGAATGTCCCTGTAATTGGTCATTGTAAGTCGCTTTGGATAAAAGCGTCAGCTAAATGAAATGTGATGTTCATTTGTCCCTCGCATGTTTCGGTTAACTGAAATAAAACATCCCTAACTTGTGATCGTCTGGGTGTCTCAGTATTTTCCTTTTCTCGGGGGTGCTTTCTCAACAAGCTGTTTTGTGTGATGAAGGATGTTTCAGCCGTTGGTATAAAATAATGGAAAAACACTTAAATCTTCCTTAACATTTTAGATTGACAACTCTGCATGAATTAGGAATTATTAAGTCACGAAATATGGAAGCTTCACGTTATTGAATACGCATTTTTAATTATTAAAAACGCTGTAGGAGGCAGGCTACAGACTTTGATTGATCTCAGCAGTTTTACCTTTATATATGCAGAGGTAGCATCTAACATCGTTTATAACAGAGGAGGGAGAAGCACTCAGATCTTGTACTTGAGTCAAAGTAGAAGCACTCAGACCTTGTACTTGAGTCAAACTAGAAGTACTCAGACCTTGTACTTGAGTCAAAGTAGAAGTACTCAGACCTTGTACTTGAGTCAAAGTAGAAATACTCAGACCTTGTACTTGAGTCAAAGTAGAAGTACTCAGACCTTGTACTTGAGTCAAAGTAGAAGTACTCAGATATTGTACTTGAGTAAAAGTAGAAGCACTCAGACCTTGTACTTGAGTAAAAGTAGAAGTACTCAGATCTTGTACTTGAGTAAAAGTAGAAGTACTCAGAACTTGTACTTGAGTCAAAGTAGAAGTACTCAGATCTTGTACTTGAGTCAAGTAGAAGTACTCAGATCGTGTACTTGAGTAAAAGTAGAAGTACTCAGATCTTGTACTTGAATACAAGTATAAGTACCAGAGTGTAGGAATACTCTATTACAGTAAAAGTCCTGCATTCAAAATGTTCCTCAAGTGAAAGTAGGAAAGTATTCTCATCTAAATATAGTGAAAGACAGTGAAAGTATTCGTTGTGCAGATTGGTCCATTTCAGAATAATATCTATGATATGTTTTATAATGATTGATCATGAAAGTGTTCTCAAAGCTGGTGAAGGAGCAGCTAGTCTGAAGTACTTTGTAGACTGCAGGGTAGCTGGTGAAGGAGCAGCTAGTCTGAAGTACTTTGTAGACTGCAGGGGTAGCTGGTGAAGGAGCAGCTAGTCTGAAGTACTTTGTAGACTGCAGGGTAGCTGGTGAAGGAGCAGCTAGTCTGAAGTACTTTGTAGACTGCAGGGTAGCTGGTGAAGGAGCAGCTAGTCTGAAGTACTTTGTAGACTGCAGGGTAGCTGGTGGATTTACTCCAGGTGGAACTAAAGTCTGATTCAACACTTGGTTATATTTCACATCATTCATCCAGATCTGTGAAGTAACTAAAGGTATTAAATACATGTAGTGGAATAAAAGTACACCATTTACCTCTGAACTGTAGTGGAGTAGAAGTACAAAATATTGAAATACTCAAGTAAAGTATAAGTACATTACACTTGTACTCAAGTACAGTACTTGAGTAAATCTACTTAGTTACTTCCACTTCTGTAAATATGAGAGTTGCAAGATTTACATATTTTTGGCCGTTATTTATATGTACTAGGTAAGCTAAAGGTTTCCATGGTAACGGAGCAGCACCGCGACAACAAGTCAACACGGGCTGTGTGTCCTCAGGTGAGTGAGAGAATATTATATGATAGTGTTTTATTATTGAGTTAATAATAATGAAATATTAAGTTTAAACGTTGGTCAGCTGACGAAGGTGAATAACTTTACTGACACTTTGTATTTCTCCATACCTCGAAGTGCTTGTGAGG
Source organism: Harpagifer antarcticus (assembly GCA_902827135.1). Lineage (NCBI taxonomy): Eukaryota > Metazoa > Chordata > Actinopteri > Perciformes > Harpagiferidae > Harpagifer > Harpagifer antarcticus. Next base: position 41,152 of record CADEHL010001152.1, on the reverse strand, counting down.
AATGATATTTTAATACTCGCAGCCTTTAGTGTTTCTTCTTGGAGTTTAACAGTTGCCCGTTAGCCGTTTTTAAATCAGAGGCTGTCAATCAAACTCCTGGAAGACAGCCGTTGAAGCCCATATTTGGAATGTCCGTTGCGGCAAACAACGTTATTTTTGGCCCACAAATCTTACATTGGGAGAAAGAGACGTTTGTAAATCAGCGTACATATTATTTTTTAACTAAATTAACTACCCACACGAACACTTGTATAGCCCTTATTTAAATCATTAGGTTCTAAAAGTTGTGAAATGTTCTAAAAGCTGAATCCAGAGTTATTCTTCTTAGGAAATCGGAGGCGAGGCTTAAGGGAAACTTAACTGCGCATGCTCTGTGGGCCCACATCCGGGTACTTTCTGAATAGGAATGAACGGTGGGTGTATCCAGTCATGCTGGGTAAGATGGGGGGAAGAGACTCTACTAAGAACAAAGTACATTTACAGCAAAATAAAAACATTTGAAATATGATTGTAGTGTGTGCAGGATGATATATAAACCAGCACACACTTAAAACAAATACAAAGGTGGATTACGTTAGCCAATTTTGCCCTTATCCCTGAGGCTTGATTTATACACTTTAACCCATTAATGTGGCTATAGTTATGCATATGTACCTAATGACCAATGAGTATTTTGTAGTAACATGACAAAATATGTGTTATTGTAATCAGTTAGTTACTGAGCAAACAAGTTACATTATTTAGGATGTACTGTATAGGCTATAGTACAAATAATTATAACATATATACACAATTATTCTAATACAGTTAAACACTTATTTGGTTGCTTTGTTCTAATCCTAATTCAGGTTATACTGAAGAAGTTTTGACAGTAGTCTGTGTTTATTCATGTTGTAAGGCCTAAGCAAATCTTTTCAGGATTGTTCATCTTAATTACTATCAAATGGTTTGTTCAAAAAGTAGGATTATTAAATGTTATTAGTAAAATTACTTTAATGTTTACGTCAGTGAGGTTTTGAATGCAGGATGTTTACTTGTATTGGCTTATTTTCACACTGTGGTATTATTATTATTTGTATTTCAATAACTTTGCTTGTTTTTAGCTTATGTTTATTTGCTGTTCCTGCTGAAATGTGTTACTTGAGAGCAACTGAAGCTTCTCCCTGTAAGTGTACACATTCATCTGATGAGGCTGGTTATGAAACAAGGGGAGGAGTGCAGACACACGGGGACCAGGAAGGGACATGCAAAGTGAAAGTAGACTCCATTTTAAACTTCGACAGAGCAGGAGAAAAACAGGGTGAGTGTTAAAAACCATCAACTATTTACTTTATTAAACTGTAGGTCAGAAAGAACAACAGTCTTGATTCAAATTCAGCCTCCTAAATGTATGGAAACCTGTTTGCGCCACAGGAACAAAAAAGAAAAAGAAAATCCTGTATGTTTCGGAGAGATGTGGGATAGGCTTGACGTGTTATTGAGCTCAACCTTGTCTTCTAAGAAGGTAACAGTAAAAACGGTGCCTACTTCCAGTGGAGCCACGAGGGGTAGAGCGCTGGTTTGTTCATTTGAGCCACCGTGCAACATTAGACTTCCTCCATTCATGTAACGCAGTAAACAGAGTCGATGTGACTCTCTAAAACATGCAGGCCTAAAGGATATATACATAAAGATACTGATAGGTCCACTCGGATAGTTTGCCATCTCCGTTCTCCACGAAATACCTTCAAAAAATGAGCTGATGTAGTTAGCCAGTTTGCAGTGTTTTGATCGAACAGGAAAAGTTGCACTGTTAGATATGTGATAGTGTGTGTGACGTACTATGCAAGAGGAAACAGGCCATCATCAATAGCCATCATGTCCATTATCGCCCACCTCAGTAAACTTCGTGGAGTCCTCCCTCTAAAAAGAAATTGCACCATATATTTGATTTCACATTTAGTTTTATGACATTTTTAAACTGAGGCGCAGTACAGTGTATGTAAATCAGGAAGTTTGTATAAAGAGAATTAATGATTGTAACTGTGTGATGGTCTGTAGGGCATTATACTGAAACACATTGCTTACCTGAAGACTTGAGACAAATCTCTCTTTTCTCTCTTCTGGCGTGTGTTTGGCCTCTCAGTCAGACTCTTTCCTTTTTACGTTCCTTGTACCTAGGCCTTCTCTCATATTTGGACATGTTATATATTACATGAGATATTAAGTCAATATAATGAGATATTAAGTTAATGAGATATTAAGTCAATATAATGAGATATTAAGTCAATATAATGAGATATTAAGTCAATATAATGAGATATTAAGTTAATGAGATATTAAGTCAATATAATGAGATATTAAGTCAATATAATGAGATATTAAGTCATATAATGAGATATTAAGTCAATATAATGACTTACAGGATTTAAAAAATGTTTTAAATCGCAAACAGGCTTCCATATAGATTTCTGAGCCTTCAGAGTTGCATAGCATGTAACAGACCTGCGCAGGAGAGCGGCCTGTCTGAACTCTGACTGATGTGTTGTATTGAAACCAAAGTTTGTCATGATGATGATTTTGTTTGAAATAATTAGTTTTTAATAATGGTGTGTGTGTGTGTGTGTGTGTTTCTGGCAGTGTTACTGGTTTATCTCTCAGACTGGAGAAGATGAGTGGATTTAAAAGACGAGGAAGAGGACACATCCTCACTCTTCAGCTTTCTGTCTCTGATGAGTGACCGGTCTAGAGGGCAAACCTATAAACTTCAGTAAAGAACCTGGACCCCCAGACAGGAAGTAAGAGTCTGTTTCTACTGTGACCTGAAGAGGATTCAGTTTTTATATAATCTGATAATCTAACCTTTTTTTTAATGACCGCAGTAAATGATCTACTAGTGAAATCATCCTCACACTCTACATGTTGGACTTTGTGTTAAATCAAGCTAATAAAATACAAACATGTACAATGTTCCACTCTCAAATGAATTGTAACAGCAGGACTGAAATTTAAAAACAAGTACAAAAATCTTGAATCAGGTAAACAGACAGAAGTAAAAACTGCTCTTTGCAAGAACTAATGATGTTTAAAACATGTGTTTTCTTTACATACGCAGAGCAGGGTCTCCAGCCCCCAGCTGTCTGTCTATGAAGAGTGACCGGTCTAAAGGGCATCCTATAAACTTCAGTGATGAACCTGGACCCTCAGACACGAAGTAAGAGTCTGTTTCTACTGTGACCTGAAGAGGATTCAGCTTTTATGTAATCTGATAATCTAAACTGCTTTTAAATATAATTAATTGAGCGCAGTACAGAAACACAGTGGAAGAGAGTAAATAAGTGGTTAATATTAACTTGGTGATCAGGGTGTGTTTAAAGTTCCCATGTCATGCTTTTTCAGTTATCACCCGTCCCCTTGTGTTATGAAGGTTTTTCTGCATGTGAACGGTCTGCAGAGTCAAAACCCTCAAAGTGCACCCTGTAGCGAGTAAAACTCTAACACAGAGAAGACCTCCCCAAAACGCCTCGTTGGAGATACGTCATTGTCCATTGTTTACTTCCTGGGTACTGTGTCGTAGGAATGGCCAGTAGCCGGATTGGCCGCAAATGGGCCAATCCGTGGAGCCGTTACGTTACGTCCTCGGAGCCGTTACGTTAAACCCCCGCTGATTGGTCCAAATTGACCAATCCACGGACTTCCTCACACACTCAGTGCAGGCAGCTCTGCTGATCTCTCCTCCCTGGCTGCAGGCTGATAACAGACAGTTGGGATCGCGGCGACATTCTCTCTGCAGACCCATTCTCTCTGCAGACCCATTCTCTCTGCAGACCCATTCTCTCTGCAGACCCATTCTCTCTGCAGACCCAGACCCATTCTCCCTGCAGACCCATTCTCTCTGCAGACCCATTCTCTCAGCAGACCCATTCTCTCTGCAGACCCATTCTCTCTGCAGACCCATTCTCTCTGCAGACCCATTCTCTCTGCAGACCCATTCTCTCTGCAGACCCATTCTCTCTGCAGACCCATTCTCTCTGGCAGGACCCATTCTCTCTGCATGACCCATTCTCTCTGCAGACCCATTCTCTCTGCTGACCCATTCTCTCTGCTGACCCATTCTCTCTGCAGACCCCTTCTCTCTGCAGACCCATTCTCTCTGCAGACCCATTCTCTCTGCAGACCCATTCTCTTCTGCAGACCCATTCTCTCTGCAGACCCATTCTCTCAGCGTTTATCAACCTTTTCTTACTCAATATCAGCCACACTCATGTTTTTACTTCGGCTGTGACTTTGTGTGTGCTCAGGGTGAGTTTGGCTGTGTTTCGCTGTGTATCGCTAAACAAGGAAAACAACACCTCCACGGAGCTCAGCGCGATTCACAACGTCCCGACCCAATCAGAGCACACTGTGCTCACAGGGAGGGGGGGGGGCTTGGAGCTGCAACGAGCCGTTTAGTGAGAGAGTGAATACTGCTGAATACACATACTTTACAGAGATGCTGTATGCGAAACCAATGTGAGTTTGGAAGATTGCACAGTATTTATCAATTTTAGTAAACCTCAACAATGGAATTATGATCAGTGGAAATGGCCATGACATGGGACCTTTAATATTAGCATATCTACCACAAAAGCTCTTTCCTCAGAGCTACATGCTCCTCACTGATGTCTTCCTACCACTACCTGCACCCAGGTCATCAGCGATAGTAATGAATCTACTATAGTGAAATCATTCTCACACTCAACATGTAGGACTTTGTTTAGGTAAAGTACGGTGGCTCTGAAGTGCAAGACACCACAGCATTTCAGAAAACATTACAGCATTTCAGAAAACACTACAGCATTTCAGAAAACACCACAGCATTTCAGAAAACACTACAAGCATTTCAGAAAACCACACATCATTTCAGAAAACACCACAGCATTCCAGAAAACACCACAGCATTTCAGAAAACACCACAGCATTTCAGAAAACACTACAGCATTTCAGAAAACACTACAGCATTTCAGAAAACACCACAGCATTTCAGAAAACACTACAGCATTTCAGAAAACACTACAGCATTTCAGAAAACACTACAGCATTTCAGAAAACACCACAGCATTTCAGAAAACACCAACAGCATTTCAGAAAACACTACAAGCATTTCAGAAAACACTACAGCATTTCAGAAAACACTACAGCATTTCAGAAAACACCACAGCATTTCAGAAAACCACTACAGCATTTCAGAAAACGCTGCAGTATTTCAGAAAACACTACAGCATTTCAGAAAACACCACATCATTTCAGAAAACACCACAGCATTCCAGAAAACACCACAGCATTTCAGAAAACACCACAGCATTTCAGAAAACACTACAGCATTTCAGAAAACACCACAGCATTTCAGAAAACACTACAGCATTTCAGAAAACACTACAGCATTTCAGAAAACACCACAGTATTTCAGAAAACACTACAGCATTTCAGAAAACACCACAGCATTTCAGAAAACACCACAGCATTTCAGAAAACACTACAGCATTTCAGAAACACCACAGCATTTCAGAAAACACTACAGCATTTCAGAAAACACTACAGCATTTCAGAAAACACCACAGTATTTCAGAAAACACCACAGCATTTCAGAAAACACCACAGCATTTCAGAAAACACCACAGCATTTCAGAAAACACTACAGCATTTCAGAAAACACTACAGCATTTCAGAAAACACTACAGCATTTCAGAAAACACCACAGCATTTCAGAAAACACTACAGCATTTCAGAAAACGCTGCAGTATTTCAGAAAACACTACAGCATTTCAGAAAACACCACAGCATTTCAGAAAACACTACAGCATTTCAGAAAACACTACAGCATTTCAGAAAACACTACAGCATTTCAGAAAACACCACAGCATTTCAGAAAACACTACAGCATTTCAGAAAACACTACAGCATTTCAGAAAACACTACAGCATTTCAGAAAACACTACAGGCATTTCAGAAAACACCACGCATTTCAGAAAACACCCGCAGCATTTCAGAAAACACTACAGCATTTCAGAAAACACCACAGCATTTCAGAAAACACTACAGCATTTCAGAAAACACTACAGCATTTCAGAAAACACTACAGCATTTCAGAAAACACCACAGCATTCCAGAAAACACCACAGCATTTCAGAAAACACCACAGCATTTCAGAAAACACTACAGCATTTCAGAAAACACCACAGCATTTCAGAAAACACCACAGCATTTCAGAAAACACTACAGCATTTCAGAAAACACCACAGCATTCCAGAAAACACCACAGCATTTCAGAAAACACTACAGCATTTCAGAAAACACTACAGCATTTCAGAAGATTTATTTTTAAATATTGAAGTTAAAAGCATCAATCTGGTGCTCTTTGAGAGCAACATGAAGAGATCTATGGATACCTCTCTCAACACCTATGAAACAAAACTGTAAACAGATTACTTTTTCTTATGGATATTTTACAAATCACCCTTTTAAACTTTATTCTTGTTTTACTGTCATATAGTATTTCATACCTGTTTTTCATTTATTCTCTTATTTTTTTATAACTATAATGATCATATAAACGTGTGCCTCGGAAATAATTGATTACATTAATGGTGACCAAAACGTTTGAGACCCACTGAGATAACACAGAGAGTCCTTTAGCTCACTGAGTCTCTCAGTCTGACAGCAGAGGACTCTCCTCCACCTTGTTGTTGAAAAAACTCCTTATATCCGTTAGCTTCTGGTGCTAGCGAGCTCCGCTAACAACAATGATCTCCGGTACCGGTGAGCTCTCTCTCTCTCTCTCTCTCTCTCTCACGCACACAAAATGGCTCGTTCCACACACACACACAGAGCCGAGCTTTAATGAAACACAGAGACCCAGACGTAATAGTACTGCATCATATTATTTTAGAATAAATAATTTTTTCAATTTATGATTTTATTTTTTAACGAAAAGAGCTTTGAACACAATGAAAGATGTTTGGAGTTTTATTGAGTTATTCATTTACACTTTTTGTCTAAGAGATGCTGATTTGAAACCGTTGTTACATACAGTTACGGCATTTCCTGTTTCTGCCGGAGAGAGGGGAGGCCGTCCCAAAGCTGCTGCTGTGTTTACTCCCTCCATCTGACAGGAGGGAGCCTCGTTGAGCTGCGAGTGTCGCTTCAGACGGAGTTCACTCCATCACGGAGGGGTAGGGTCGAGGGAGTGGTTTGGGATCGGGCCTTAGTCACGAGGATAGGAGTCGAGGAGGGGAAATTTAAGAATTGAGAAGCCTCTAGAGATTCACACACACACAGCTACATGCTCCTCACTGATGTCTCCCTGCCGGTATCTGCTCCCAGGGTTTAGACCGGACACAAAGCTAATTTTCCGCATGGTGGGACAAGATACAAAGTAAATGCAAAGACACAAATGTGTGCCTAGCCTAGAAGGAGGCAAAGACATGAAATGAGTGTTACCCACGTATCGCCGCAACTTGAACATTTGATCGAGAAATGTGACGCTCTGTTGCGAAAGCCTGTCAGTGTTGAGATTCCGCTACTGTCGTGACTGAAGTGCTGAAGATGAATCAGTAAAGCCCACTGCTCCTATGCAGTATGTACATTTCCACTCTGTGGGATGTTATGCTTTGTTCGTTATTCTCGCGTCCAGGAGAGAAGCTTAAAAAAGGGAGACTAATGGAGTCTCTGAGAAGGTTCGAATGGGTACTTTAATAAAAAAAAGGCGCGGTAATGTTACAAGCAGAATATTGTTCAGGTGAGAAAAACAGCTGTCTTCTTGGGCTCTCGAGAGAGGCCGAGAAAACACACATCCGTCGTTTAAATATCCTCCTACAGCTTCTCCTTGTATGCGGGTTGGCGCTGTAGGGGGTCCTCCCTCCTCCGATCTTCAATGTTCGTTGTTGCGCATAACAGAGGATTCCGACATTGTACATTCAATATATAACTAAACACGCCCGTTCTCCTCCTAATCTCTTTCATGACTTTTCATTTAATACATTTTAAACGCTGTAATCAATACTGTAAAAAATACAGGAAATACTTCACGGCAGTTTGGTTTCCGGTAGTTCCGGATGTTGTCACATGCTACCCACGTTTGTAAACAAAAACATATTCAAATAAACTGTACCCTCATTTAATATTCAGCAATAATAATAATATCTCAACGTCTGTAGTTGTAGTGTTAAAATCAGTAGGTTTCGGTGTTCAACACTCCGTGTCATATCGCTGCTAAATTCACCTCTATAGGAAATGGTATATTAGCCACATGCTAAATGCTAACCGCAGATGAAGGATTTTCAGAATAAAAGCTTAACTGGTTTGGAGAACTTCTGGTGTTTCAGTATAAGACAGCATTTAAACTGAAGGTATGTTTAAGCTACCATCAAAACATTGATTTTAATTTCTCACAGGGACGATAATGTTTTTAAAAAAAAATGTTTTTAATCGATGTTATATAAATGTATGCGTAAACCAGAGTCAGATACACAGCGTATCTAGCAGTTACAATGTTAGCTTAGCCTAGCTTTAGTCAAACCAATGTCCATTCAGAAAACAAGCATCTCAAAAGTGTTTTGCGTGTTGCAGACAGGCCTGACAAACCATTAACTCAGGCTTCTTACAAATCAGTAACATTATGTAGTTATTTTGATATCATATTTGACATGTGACTTGCTAAATACGGTGAACTTTCTGTGTCCAACTTTGAAATTATGTTATGAATCCAGATCATTGGTTTCTTAACTAATAAGAAACCAATGATCTACCATACGCTATAAAGGATGTGTTCATCTCAACAGACGGAAGAGGAAAACATCCGGAACAAAAGCTGGACTGCAGAGAGCCAGTCAGACCAGCACTGTACAGAGTAAGTCTGAACATCTGTGTGCTGGGGTCTTCATGTCCGAAATCAGGATTCTTCCTGGTTTATTTGTTACTGAAGAGACATTCATTCTGAACCCATTCTTTTATTTTTAAACTCACATGTTTCCTTCTCTTCCAGCAGAACGTGGTCTGCAGGAGGTTCTAGATGAACATAGGCTCAGTCTGAGGAGGAGATGTGAACGTGTGACTGAAGGAACTGATCAAAGTGAAACCCTCCTCAACAGCATCTTCACTGAGCTCTACATCACACAAGGCCAGAGTGAAGAGGTTAATACCCAACATGAGGTGAGGCAGCTGGAGACAGCTTCCAAGAAGGAGACCCTCCATGACACTCCAATCAAGTGCCAGGACATCTTTAAAGCCTCACCTGACCAGCAGACTCCCATCAGAGCGGTCCTGACCAACGGAGTCGCTGGAGTTGGAAAAACCTTCTCAGTGCAGAAGTTCACTCTGGACTGGGCCGAGGGTTTGGGAAACCAAGATGTCAGTCTGGTGATCCCGCTCTCCTTCAGGGAGCTGAACCTGATCAAAGGTGAGCAGTACAGTCTTCTCAGGCTGCTCCATGTTTTCCATCCAACCTTACAGAAGGTCACAGCAGAGCAGCTGGCTGTCTGCAAAGTGCTGCTCATCTTTGACGGCCTGGATGAAAGCAGACTTTCTCTGGACTTCAGAAACAGTGAGGTTGTGTCTGAGGTCTCTCAGCAGTCCTCAGTCAACGTGCTGCTGACAAACCTCATCAGGGGGAAGCTGCTCCCCTCGGCTCTCATCTGGATAACTTCCAGACCTGCAGCGGCCAATCAGATCCCTCCTGAGTGTGTGGACAGGGTAACAGAAGTACGAGGCTTCACTGACGCTCAGAAGGAGGAGTACTTCAGGAGGAGATCGAGTGATGAAGACCTGTCCAGCAGAATCATCTCTCACATCAAGAGCTCCAGGAGCCTCCACATCATGTGTCTGATCCCAGTCTTCTGCTGGATCACTGCTGCAGTTCTGGACCACATGTTGACTACAGACCAGAGAGGAGAGCTGCCCCAGACCCTCACTGACATGTACTCACACTTCCTGCTGGTCCAGACCAAGAGGAAGAAGCAGAAGTATGAAGAGGGACATGAGACGAGTCCACAGCAGCTGACGGAGGCTGACAGGAAGGTTCTTCTGAAGCTGGGGAGGCTGGCGTTTGAACATCTGGAGAAAGGACACATCATGTTCTACCAAGAAGACCTGCAGCGCTGTGGTCTTGGTGTCACCGAGGCCTTGGTGCACTCAGGAGTTTGTACAGAGATCTTCAGAAGAGAGAGTGTGATCTTCCAGAAAACAGTCTACTGCTTTGTTCATCTGAGCGTTCAGGAGTTTCTGGCTGCAGTCTACTTGTTGCACTGTCACACCAACAGAGACACAGCGGTCCTGAAGGACTTCCTGCAGGGAGACTATAGCAACAGGTATAACAGAGATCAGGGTTACCCATCCCTTGATGACTTCCTAAAGGGAGCCATGGAGAAATCCCTCCTAAGTGAAAATGGCCACCTGGACCTGTTTGTCCGCTTCCTCCACGGCCTCTCTCTGGAGTCCAACCAGAGACTCTTAGGAGGCCTGCTGAGTCGCACAGACAACAGACCAGAAACCATCCAGAGAGCCATCAGCAACCTGAAGAAGATGAGCAGTAGATCCTCTCCTGACAGGAGCATCAACATCTTCCACTGTCTGACAGAGATGAAGGACCACTCAGTCCATCAGGAGATCACAGAGTTCCTGAAGTCAGAGAACAGATCAGAGAAGGAACTCTCTGTGATCCACTGCTCTGCTCTGGCCTACATGCTGCAGATGTCAGAGGAGGTTCTGGATGAGTTGGACCTGGATCAGTACAACACATCAGCTGAGGGACGACTGAGACTGATTCCAGCTGTGAGGAACTGCAGGAAGGCCAGGTAAGTCCAGATGTGATTAACTTTATTAATAAGTGCAGATCAGAAGTTTATACCTTCAAATAAACACTGACATGTTTGCTGTTTGAAATACTCAGAGCAAAATGAAATGATAAGTGAGATTTTTATAGATATCAGGGAATTCCATTTATATATAATTATTATTTAAGTTTATATTACATTGTTGCAGTTTCTTCTTCATTTAATCAGACACACAGGTAATACCTGATTTATATTTCAACTCTATGCTTAAAGGTGGGGTAGGTACGTTTGAGAAACCGGCTCGAAATGCACTTTTTGTTATATTCCATGGAATGCTCTTAACATCCGGATAGCAATGAATATCTGAAGTGCTTTGACAACAAATCCATAAAAAAACATCATCAGTGGAAGCCGTAGCTGTAAAAAGCACGACCAATCATCTGAGCCGGCTAAAGTAACTGGACGGCCTACCTGCCTGTCAGCCTCCCATCTGGGCACACACTCATCTCGTGCCCTCATTGGTCATGTGCGCGTTCGCGTGTGTTGGAGGAGGGGCTCAAATTCAGCACACTCGAGCTGGCTTCTCCAAAATTACCCACTCGATCTTTAAGAGTTTAAAATAGGATTTCCCTATTCCCACAAATAACACTGATTGGATAATGTTTTAATGCTAATACACTGATAACATCTCTCTTATGTAATATATAACCTAATTGGTTTATTAATTGTGTTGTATTGGATGCCCTCATCAGTCATGCACATCCAAATATTAATTATGTTTTACATTTAATTATGAACATCTCTAAAATTGTCATAGCTTTTTATTCATGTCAGTTCTTTTCGGCAACACCACTGACAGTAAAAGGGTAGCCAGCAGAGACAACTTTTACCTTATTAATATTATTATTGTTTGAATCTTTTTAAATGCATTAGATTATATTTACTTAAATAAAAAATAATTCATTTGTGAATAATCTTGGTTTAAAATGTTTTAATTTATTAAATGAATAAGTTAATTGAAGTCTCACTATGCTTTCAATAAATATACGCCATGAGGGAGGATATGACCAGTGGCGATTCTATATGTTCAAAAGTGGTGGGGCACAAAAAACTCAGATGTCTATAAGCTTCTGCAGGGAGGTTCATGGCTGCTGAGGCTCTGGCTCTGGCTCTTCAGGTTTACAAATATTATATTTTGACCTAAATCAAAATATAATATTATTTTCAAAAGCCTCTTTAGTCTGATGCTTCAATTAATTTTAAACGCAGTTCAACAGAAGGATACCAAAAAATGTAATGTTATCATTTAAATATTGAATTGTTCTCTCTTAGTAAGATCCCATTTTCAATAACATTGCAGTCTTACCTTGACTTGAAGATGAAGTCCATTTGCCTATCCTTCTGGACAAACATCTCTTACTTTTTTGTAAAAGTCCTCCTTATGTTCTTGTAGTTTCAAAAGTCTATCATAAATCTAATCGATAGATTTATGATTAGAAAATGATAAAAGTAGGGGAGACATGTGGATATTATCCGGCTGAACAAAACGTGCATTTATCTAACAGCTACGTTTCCCACAGATCTTACTTTGAGCTATTTTCTAAACTCCTATGGAGAAATCTCATTGCTTTTTTGTGGAGGGAAACCATGCGCAGCTTACTTCCTGGTTTTAGGACGCGTCACTGCACCTCTCAATATGATGCCCGAGCGGGCAAGTGGAAAGTACGTTATGCTGGCCCGGGGTGTATAAATAGTGCTTCCGGGCCAGCGGGCCAATGATAATGTCGAGCCCTGGCAGTGTAGTTTTTACAGTCACCGTTCACTTAGACAGTGAGAGGGAGGGGCAGGATCGGGTTTTGTCCCACATGGCTCTAAACAGCTCAATAGGCACACACTGTACACACTGATTAGAAGAACACAGACTGAAACAGCAAAGAGACGAATCAGATGATTAAAATATATTTTATATATTTTTTAATTTATTTTTTGCATTTTTTTGTAATCATTATTTTTAATACTTTCTGCTGACACTAGGTGGGGGCTGTGCCTACTGTCATTTCCAAATATAACTGGCAAACAGCAATGGGGGGCTGACCATGCATATATAATATATAATATATAATGTATAATAACATATACAGCTGCTCCTCCACAGGAACATTACTTAATGTTTCTTTTTATTAATAACTATTTTTGTAATATGTGGGTCCTGACAGACTTACTCACTGTGGACTCTCAAAGACTCACTGGGAAGTCGTGGCCTCAGCTCTGAAGTCTGACCCCTCCCATCTGAGAGATCTGGACCTGAGTAACAACGAGCTGCAGGATTCAGATGTGGAGCTGCTGTGTTCTGGACTGAAGAGTCCAAACTGCAGACTGGAGGCTCTCAGGTCAGTTCACTGACTGCAGATTTGAATACATATATTTTTTTATAGAACTACAGCTTCTGTGAGGGAGATGAATGAGGTTGGATGACCAGAGACAAACTGCTGCAGAGTTTAAACTTTCTCCAGCTCTGAACCGTTAATTAAACCTTAAATATTTCAAACAGGATAATGATTTTGTAAAGTTACATGATGAATCCTTACTCAGACTGAGGTTCTTCAGGTTGTCAGAGATCAGCTGTGCTGCTCTGGCCTCAGCTCTGAAGTCCAATCAAGTTTACTTTCAGCAGAATAAATACTTCTTTGGTGACCGTTCCTTTAAATGTTTTTAGAGATGATGTAATGAAAGGCTGATATTACCTATTATATGTACCTCTGAACTGTAGAGGAGAAGAAGTACACAGTAGCAAAACATTGAAATACTTAAGTAAAGTACAAGTATCTCAAAATTGTAAAAATTGTCAAAAAAAAATATTTCTACTAGATGTGACTCTTTACGTTTCTGTTATTACTAACTGCTGCTTTAGTTGTTCTGACTGCTAACATCCTGTTATTCCTCATTTTAAAGCCGATATTCCGTGGGGTCAGGGGTCGGGTCCTTGTCACCCTTTTTCATACCTGATGACTTTGCCTCCTGACTGCAGTTGCTTCAGCGTGTAGAAGCTAGTAGGCTACTATTTGATTTGTTTTAGAGAGGCACAACATGTTTCATATGCAGACCTTATTTTCCTGTTCCATGTTCAAATAAACCATGTTCAGTGGTCATTTTGTTTTGGTCATGGAAAATGAGGTGAAGGTCATTGAGAAGTCATGGAGAAGTCATTGAAAATCATTGGTGAAAAAGTGTATGAACCCTGGAGAGTTGTGTTGACTCTGAGCTGCAGACATCAGGCTGATATCACTCTGATCCTCACTGAGCCTCTGAATGCTAAAGTCTACTTTCTTCTTCTGTGGTTTAGTTCACTGACTGTGGCAGAGCCATGTTGAGCTTTAGATTTAAATATAACTAGAAAAATCCTACACTGCATAATTCACTGTGAACCTCTTACACCGTGAAACAAGTATATTCAGTTTCCAACGTGTTCCTGGATCTACATGATGCGGACACTGACTGAATACTTTACACTGAAGATCTTTGATTTGATGACTCCACCATTCCTAAAAGAAATATACTGGATGTTTTTTTCTTCATTTCTTCAAATTCATCCTGACATATTTGTGATCTTTGTAAACGTTGTGATCTTGAGTTGAATCAGTTTCTGTGGTTTGTGTTTGTCTGGCTGCACATCAAGAGTCTGTGTAGATGGAGCCGAGTCTCAGATGTGAAGTGTCCTCGTGTTATTGAAGTAGCAGCACGTTGTCTTTAATATGAATGAGAGCTCTTTCTGTATCTCACAGTTTTTTAAACCTGTTTGGAGTTTCCACTTTCTGACCTTCTTCAGCTCTGAGCAGATTATTAAACCTGGAGTTATTTCTAACAGGAACTTTGTTTTCTAAAGTTACATCATGTTTTCTTTATTCAGACTGGAGTGCTGCAGCTTGTCAGAGATCAGCTGTTCTGCTCTGGCCTCAGCTCTGAAGTCCAACATCCATCTGAGAGTTCTGGACCTGGGTCAGAACGATCTGCAGGATTCAGGAGTGAAGCTGCTGAGAGATCTTCTGGAGAGTCCAGACTGCAGACTGGAGACCCTCAGGTCAGTTCACTGACTCTCTGTTACAGCTGGAGATCTCATGTTTCATTTATAATTTAACATAATTTCTGTACATAAATAACGCACTCCCATAAAGTTGTACATTTTATTCATATTTACATTTCTCTTCTACTAAATGTAGTCTGCAGTCTCAGCAAATGAATGTTTCTTATAAACCTGTAGCACATGTGCTCTGTGTGTTCTTAAAGTAAATGTATGTTCAGTCTTTAGTTAATAGTCACGTCTGATAAAGAAGGTCATCTGAACTAATATTAGTTTGACATAAAGTTTACTTTCTGAAGTGTTTTCTTTCTGACATGTTTTTCTTGCTTCCCATTCATTTCAATGTGTTTTCACAGATAATAAACAGCAGGCTGATATTATGATGATCACAACAACAGAATGACAGTCACTGTAATTCAGGGGAAAGCTCATTGCTTAGGACGCAGGAATGTTGAGCTGCACTTATTCAACCTGAACATCTGATTGGATTATAAACTGATTTTTATCCCCATCATGTTTTCTTTATTCAGTCTGAGGCGCTGCAGCTTGTCAGAGATCAGCTGTTCTGCTCTGGCCTCAGCTCTGAAGTCCAACATCCATCTGAGAGAGCTGGACCTGAGTTACAACAACGCTCTGCAGGATTCAGGAGTGGAGCTGCTGAGAGATCTTCTGGAGAGTCCAGACTGCAGACTGGAGACCCTCAGGTCAGTACGGGGTCTCTGCTGGTTCAGCAGCATTGTATGAAACACAGGGAGGTGTTTCTCTCACTGGGGAAACAGATCAGTGATGTTTCCACTGACTGCAGGCTCTCATTTTCTCATCTGATTTATCTTTCATTATTCCATAAACAATATATTGTAATCTGACAATGCAAAGCCACATAAGTGTTCAGATTTTAAACAGATATACAAGATTTACAGAAGAGTGGAAAAGGTAGTCTGTTTTGTTTCCTGTCATGTTTTTAGTTTCTAGATTAATGACCAGTTATTTCCTGTAATGCAGCTGAGAGCTGAGGGGGTCAGTCTTAGGGCGCGTTCACACCTGCCTTGTATAGTCCGGTTGAATCGAACCCTGGTGCGTTTAGCAGCTTGGTGCGGTTCATTTGGGTCGGTGTGAACGCAGTCCGAGACCTCTGAAGTGAAACAACCGGGCTCTGGCCCGCTAAAATAGCTGGTCTCGGACCGCTTGCTTGCGAACTCTGGAGCTGTTCATCGCTGGTGTGAACGCAGTCCGCACCAACACAGGAAGCGTAGTATTTACGAGTCACAAGAACGCAGATATCTTCAAAATCTTTAGCGAAAGAGTGAAGCAGAATGAAGAGTTGAACAGTGTCGTGTAAAGTAAAAATGCTCCGTCAACTATACATAAAAGTAAGAACACCTGTCGTTGGTGAAACCTCCTCCTGACTGCAGGACGTCTCTCATTGTGTTATAATGTTTTTTAACGCAGCTCGTCTGATTATATAATCATATGCGCGGGCCGCTAGAGTCTGTTGATCTCCAGATTAACAGCAGCATGAGACTAACCTGCCGAAAGTGCCGATGCTCCATGGCGGAGGCTCCGGTAGAAATTGCCGGGATTTGCGTTTGTACCCCCTTAATGTCTGACCAATGGTTGAACAGCATTTCCGAGCACATGACTTGTGTTTAAAGTTTATAGTCCGTTTGAGTTTTCCCGTGTGAACGCAAACCGAACCTTCTGAACAATGAAGCAATGTAACAAACTGTGGTCAGGTGCGCACCAGGGAGGCGACTATTAGGTGTGAATGAGACCTTAGTGTTTTAGATCAGTCAGGACTCTGAAGCTGACTAACTCATAGAACAATTATTTTAAACTGGATCTAAAACTGTTGGATTGTGTTCATCCCTACAGGATCAGAGATGGTGAGACGATCAGAGCCAAGATCCAGAAGAACTGTGAGTACTGAAACCATATCCTCCATTCACTTCCACCTAACAGCACCTCCCTTCTTGTTCACACTCCGGTCACTTCACACATCGACTACTGCAACTCTCTTCTCTTTGGTCTCCCTCTCAAGTCCATCCACAAACTTCAACTGGTCCAAAACTCTGCCGCCCGCATCATCCCCAGAACCCCCTCCATTAACCACATCAGTCCTGTCCTTCAGCAACTTCACTGGCTGCCTGTCCAATACTGTTTAGAGTATAAGATTCTGCTTCTCCCCTTTAAGGCTATCCACAAACCTCACTCCTCTGATCCTAAATGAGCATGTCCTCATAGAACAACCACAATATTATATATTATATTCATTATTAATAAAGACTCAATGACATTCTTGTTACAGCTCTCTTCTATCAATGTGGCTTCTAATGTGTCTCTTTGTTTAAGTTGAGTAAGAGAAGATCAGTCCAGGGATTGTTGAGAGGTGGACACAGAGACTAACTCAGTGAGGAGCTGGCTGGATGGAGTTGGACCTAATGATGAGAAATATGTGTGAGGGCAGACACCTCAAAAGAGAGTACACACACATATCTGAATGAGGAGAGGGAGAAGAAAGCAGAAAAGATACTTAGCCCAGTCAAGGTGGAATTTACCTCCACTTTGACTCATACAAACGATTAAAAATGCCTCATAACATTAGGTATATTGTAACTACACAACATACCTAAAGTACATCCCTCCTTCCTCTCTGATTTCACTGAACTCCTCACACACAGCAAAACATGGCACCACGACCTCAAAGAACTACACTGGCTTCCCGTCTCCCACTGCATCGCTACAAAACACTGGTCCTCACGAACAAAGCCCCTCCACCGTCTGCCTTTTTTAAACTGGGGAATACTACCAGGATTACAATGTGACGATGCATTTCAAAATTAAGAACGATATGTTACGAGGTTCATGCGTGAACAGTACAAACACTTAGAGACATGTTTACATAATTCAGAGGGTGATGGTGTGGGACACAGATTCAGGGTTTTTTACAGTTATTTTTAATTTTAAGGAAATATCATATTCATAAAAAAAGATGGGCCTCACGCGAAACATTTTTTACAAGAATTAAAACAATATATATCACTATTAAAAACATAATTGTGTATTTAAATTAATATTTAAACTAAAATATACATTTTTTTAATTGAATTGTTATAAACTTTATATATTTCTACCGCTGTTGTGAACTTGTTTGTGTACAAAAATCTATGATGTCCATATTCTTTGAAAACAAACTAACAAGTGAAGCCGACGGGAGCTCATCTTCCGGAAGTTCCAAGAAGGCTTTCACCGGGGGAACATTTCAAACCTCACAGAGCCGGTCAGAGCTTCACCTGCCAGCTGTCAAATACTCTCTTCTCCGAGGGGTCTCTGTTGGAACGTTTTAAGTAAATGAAAGACCTGTCTTTATTCATTGGGCTTTTAATTTGAGTGGTTCTTTGATCTAACTCTTTCTGTTTGCTTTTGTATAACTTGCTTTTAATTATGTTCCTCACTCTTCATTTTTACTCATTGTTATTTATGTGTATCTTTGGGCAACATCTTGCATTGTTATCGAGGTCACATGTTTGATACAGAACGTCTTGGTTTCTTCTTCTCTCACGTTGCACTGTCGGCTTCTCTTATGTTACGAGAATACATTAGTAAAAGCAATTGGTATTTATTGTCTATTGTCTTTGTTGGCAGACTGATAATGATTTGCTCTCTACTGCCTGCAGTGCACCGATGATCCACCAGAGGGCAGAGGACCTGTGTCAGACTGCATACACAGGATTTCCT
Organism: Harpagifer antarcticus; assembly: GCA_902827135.1. Lineage (NCBI taxonomy): Eukaryota > Metazoa > Chordata > Actinopteri > Perciformes > Harpagiferidae > Harpagifer > Harpagifer antarcticus. The sequence continues at coordinate 22,552 of CADEHL010001152.1, read as the reverse complement.
CTACTGCCTGCAGTGCACCGATGATCCACCAGAGGGCAGAAGACCTGTGTCAGACTGCAGACACAGGATTTCCAGGAAGGCACGGGTCCTTTCAGGAAGGCTCGGGTCCTTTCAGGAAGGCTCGGGTCCTTTCAGGAAGGCACGGGTCCTTTCAGGAAGGCACGGGTCTTTTCAGAAGGCATCGAGGCTCGGGTCCTTAAAGGAACCAGAAAAAACTGCTTCAATCTTTTTTTTTACATTTGGACTTTTGGACTTCACAAAGCTCTGGAGCCGGGTCTCCAACCTCTTTCAGGACGAGAGCTACTTTCAAAACAGAAAACAAGTCGTGAGCTACTTTCACTCCTCTTTCTTTGTTTTTTGCAGTGTATATATTTAACACATTTTAACATTATTATACGCTGACCTTTAACCTTTGAGCTGTGTGGCTCTGTGGGGCCCGTTTGCAGTGTTTGCTTTGTTTGGGGGGGGACCTCACCTCCTCTAGCGGGGTCCTCACCTCCTCGGGGTAGTAGTAGTAGTAGTAGTAGTAGTAGTAGTAGTCATAGTAGTAGTAGTAGTAGGCGTAAACACATAGAGCAAAGATGACAGGCATAGCAGTTAAACATATAAAACTCTAAAACAATATTGCTGTGGTTCAACCAGTCATTAAAATCAGCATCAGGCAAAGCAGCTGCATGGGTGCACCAGGGTGTCAATAATAGTGACATTGAAGGTGCCGGGGGAGACAAAGGTTTTCATTTTCAACGTTTTTTGAATGCCGTTCCAGCGATCAGCCGCTGCAAACTGAAAGGCGGAGCGGCCAAAGGATGCATGGGCTTTGGGGATCTTTAACAGGATGCTTGTAGCTGACCGGGTGTTGTGCGTCGGGGGAGGGCGGAGTTGCAGTAATTGTGTGAGGTAGAAGGGGGTGAGGCCTAGGAGTGTTTTGTAAACAAACATCAGCCAGTGGATGTTGCGTCTGGTCTCAAGAGAGGGCCAGTTAGCCAGAGAGTACAGGTCACAGTGGTGTCCTGTAGGGGGCATTGGTGGCGAAGCGGATGGCGGAGTGATACAGAACGTCTAAATGATCGAGAGCTCCCACCTGTAGGTCATGCTCTCTATGGAGCACCTGTAGAAGGTCAGGATGCTCTCTATGGAGCACCTGTAGAAGGTCAGGATGCTCTCTATGGAGCACTGTAGAAGGTCAGGATGCTCTCTATTGCACCTGTAGGTCAGGATGCTCTCTATGGAGCACCTGTAGAAGGTCAGGATCTCTCTATGGTGCACCTGTAGTCAGGATGCTCTCTATGGAGCACCTGTAGAAGGTCAGGATCCTCTCTATGGAGCACCTGTAGAAGGTCAGGATCCTCTCTATGGAGCACCTGTAGGTCATGCTCTCTCTATGGAGCACCTGTAGAAGGTCAGGATCCTCTCTATGGTGCACCTGTAGGTCAGGATGCTCTATGGAGCACCTGTAGAAGGTCAGGATGCTCTCTATGGAGCACCTGTAGTCAGGATGCTCTCTATGGAGCACCTGTAGAAGGTCAGGATGCTCTCTATGGAGCACCTGTAGAAGGTCAGGATGCTCTCTATGGAGCACCTGTAGAAGGTCAGGATGCTCTCTATGGTGCACCTGTAGAAGGTCAGGATCCTCTCTATGGTGCACCTGTAGGTCAGGATGCTCTCTATGGAGCACCTGTAGAAGGTCAGGATCCGCTCTATGGAGCACCTGTAGAAGGTCAGGATGCTCTCTATGGAGCACCTGTAGGTCAGGATGCTCTCTATGGAGCACCTGTAGAAGGTCAGGATCTCTCTATGGTGCACCTGTAGGTCAGGATGCTCTCTATGGAGCACCTGTAGAAGGTCAGGATGCTCTCTATGGAGCACCTGTAGGTCAGGATGCTCTCTATGGAGCACCTGTAGAAGGTCAGGATGCTCTCTATGGAGCACCTGTAGAAGGTCAGGATCCTCTCTATGGAGCACCTGTAGAAGGTCAGGATGCTCTCTATGGTGCACCTGTAGAAGGTCAGGATGCTCTCTATGGCACCTGTAGAAGGTCAGGATGCTCTCTATCTATAGTGCCCGTAATAGTGTTCACTGGAGTCCATTGTTATGCCACTGTGTGTGTGGTTTTTTCCACTGGTACAGAAGGTACAGAAGTTTCCGCACAATTCTCAGTCACAACACCTATATTAGGAGGAGCATCTAAACACTGTGAAATATATAGTATAAATTATAATATATTCATACTCATCCATGGCTCAAAGTGAGAAGCAGCATTTAAATAGCGAAGTGAAAAATGAGACAGATGTGTTCCCGCTTCTGCCCAGCAGGGGCGGTGCTGCGTTTTCCTCAGTTGAGCAAACCAGCATAAAGTCAAGAATAAAAGCTACAGGAAGTCAAACAACAACACACAGACCCATGCTTTCACGTGAAGACATCGTGGATGTATAATAATAAGAAGTCATGGCTGAGAGGGGAGAAGCGGACTTTAATGATATCTTAGATGACTGGTTCATCGAGTCGCTGAAGACGTGAGAACATGCTTCCTCCTTGTTTGAGCTCTTAAAGTCTGTTAGCTGCTAACACCGTTCATAACCAGAGGGAGAAGTACTCAGTAAACAGAAGTACCAGAGTGTAGGAATACTAATACTTCTCTGTTACAAGTACAAGTCCTGCATTCAAAAGGGTTCGCCGATTTGGACCGTTTTGGGAGTGGAGTGATTTGGGGGTTATTGAGGATGCTGAGTACATTTCTGACATTTTCAAGATCAACAATCGAATATATCAATATTTGTAGTCAGCAAGGGATGTTTGTGATTAATTTGAGGTCGATTTTTAAAGATGTAGGGGACTGGATCATTTGGATTGGACAGATTGCTTATTTATGTGGGAAAGAAAGTGTCCACAGTAGAGGTACTAATGTTCATCTATTGCTCTCTATATCCAATGGTCCAACTCTACTCACGGTATCAGAACCAGCCCTCAGAACAGGTATGACCTCTTTCTGGTTGAAACTGACACTTCTGATTGTGCAAATGTCAGAAATGGATTCAAGATCCTCAATAACCTCCAAAAGCACTCCAGAAACGTCCAAATCAGCCACGCCGTTTTGTTCAACTTTATTGTTAATCTTCCAGTTCCTGGGACAGACAGAGATCCAAATACCGTTTCCCACAATCCCGAATATATAAACAAATGTACCTAAAAAAACATGTGTGCAAATATCTATATCCTATACACAATGAAAGACACATTTTTACATGTGCACACATTAAGACCTAAATAAAAACACAATATATACAAAATAACACTTCAATATTTTGAAAATGTACATTAGTGCAATTAATGTTGAATAAAACATCATATTATAACTCTATCGAAGTTAGCATCCGGGAGTTTCTTTGTCCTTGGGACCCGGCTGTACATTTCTATCAACACTTTGGGTCCTCAACATTTAGGGGTTCAAGCTGTCAATTAGACTGTTACTCAAGTGGAAGTAGGAAAGTATTATCAAATCAAGTTTTATTTATATACACATTTAAAAGCGATTTTCGAGCCAAAGTGCTGAGAAGAGAGAGTCTTTAGTGAGGATTTAAAACCCCCTAGGGTCTGGGCCGACCTCGCATGGAGGGGCAGACTTCCATTCTCATCTAAATATAGTGAAAGACAGTGAAAGTATTCGTTGTGCAGATTGGTCCATTTCAGAATAATATCTATGATATGTTTTATAATGATTGATCATGAAAGTGTTCTCAAAGCTGGTGAAGGAGCAGCTAGTCTGAAGTACTTTGTAGACTGCAGGGTAGCTGGTGAAGGAGCAGCTAGTCTGAAGTACTTTGTAGACTGCAGGGTAGCTGGTGAAGGAGCAGCTAGTCTGAAGTACTTTGTAGACTGCAGGGTAGCTGGTGAAGGAGCAGCTAGTCTGAAGTACTTTGTAGACTGCAGGGTAGCTGGTGAAGGAGCAGCTAGTCTGAAGTACTTTGTAGACTGCAGGGTAGCTGGTGAAGGAGCAGCTAGTCTGAAGTACTTTGTAGACTGCAGGGTAGCTGGTGAAGGAGCAGCTAGTCTGAAGTACTTTGTAGACTGCAGGGTAGCTGGTGAAGGAGCAGCTAGTCTGAAGTACTTTGTAGACTGCAGGGTAGCTGGTGAAGGAGCAGCTAGTCTGAAGTACTTTGTAGACTGCAGGGTAGCTGGTGAAGGAGCAGCTAGTCTGAAGTACTTTGTAGACTGCATGGTAGCTGGTGAAGGAGCAGCTAGTCTGAAGTACTTTGTAGACTGCAGGGTAGCTGGTGAAGGAGCAGCTAGTCTGAAGTACTTTGTAGACTGCAGGGTAGCTGGTGAAGGAGCAGCTAGTCTGAAGTACTTGTAGACTGCATGGTAGCTGGTGAAGGAGCAGCTAGTCTGAAGTACTTTTGACTGCAGGGTAGCTGGTGAAGGAGCAGCTAGTCTGAAGTACTTTGTAGACTGCAGGGTAGCTGGTGAAGGAGCAGCAGTCTGAAGTACTTTGTAGACTGCATGGTAGCTGGTGAAGGAGCAGCTAGTCTGAAGTACTTTGTAGACTGCAGGTAGCTGGTGAAGGAGCAGCTAGTCTGAAGTACTTTGTAGACTGCAGGGTAGCTGGTGAAGGTGCAGCTAGTCTGAAGTACTTTGTAGGCTGCAGGGTAGCTGGTGAAGGAGCAGCTAGTCTGAAGTACTTTGTAGACTGCAGGGTAGCTGGTGAAGGAGCAGCTAGTCTGAAGTACTTTGTAGACTGCAGGGTAGCTGGTGAAGGAGCAGCTAGTCTGAAGTACTTTGTAGACTGCAGGGTAGCTGGTGAAGGAGCAGCTAGTCTGAAGTACTTTGTAGACTGCATGGTAGCTGGTGAAGGAGCAGCTAGTCTGAAGTACTTTGTAACTGACTGCAGGGTAGCTGGTGAAGGTGCAGCTAGTCTGAAGTGCTTTGTAGACTGCAGGGTAGCTGGTGGATTTACTCCAGGTGGAACTAAAGTCTGATTCAACACTTGGTTATATTTCACATCATTCATCCAGATCTGTGAAGTAACTAAAGGTATAAAATACATGTAGTGGAGTAAAAGTACACCATGTACCTCTGAACTGTAGAGGAGTAGAAGTGAATACTAACTAAAGTACAAGTACCCTTAAAATCGTACTTAGTTACTTTACACCTCTGCAAGCTAGCCGTGCAAACCATGGATGTTTAAAGAGAACTGGAAACAGCGTTGGAGGCGGGGCTGGTGAGTAAGTTTTCTTAAAAGTTATGTGTGATTTGCAAATTAGCGAGTCTGGAGGAAAATAATTTAACATCTTATAAATTAAAAAGATTATGCTAATTACATTGTATTTGTTTTCCTAAAGGTACAAAGATCTCCATGTGTATCAGCTGGAACATCCCCCCAGGTCATCGAGTGGACGTCAGGGAAGAGTGAGTAACATAGTTGTAGTAATGTCAGAATCTGCCGGGCATTTAAACTCAGTCTTTATCGTCTTTCCTTTCAGCCGTGTGTGTCGCAGGATACAGCTCGTCTAAAAATGAAATCCTTGAGCTACAGTTGCCTCTGAAACTCTTCGCTGAGGAAATAAGGTGAAAACACATAAGGTTCGGGGGTTTATTTTGATAAAAGCAATATTCAAGTCTTACTTGTTCTCTGCTATGTGTTTGTCTGCGGTGCATTCAGGGTCTCTGTGCGAGCGGGATTTTAAAGTAGTCCATGGGGGTTCACGGAGGGTCCTGTTCGCTGCCTCCGACACGTCCCAGGACAAGGTGAGAGACACTACACACTGATATACACCTGAACATCAGCAGGAGAGGACTCTTTAAAGTAGAGACACTACACACTGATATACACCTGAACATCAGCAGGAGAGACTCTTTAAAGTAGAGACACTACATACTGATATACCCTGAACATCAGCAGGAAGGACTCTTTAAAGTAGAGACACTACATACTGATATACACCTGAACATCAGCAGGAGAGGACTCTTTAAAGTAGAGACACTACACACTGAATACACACCTGAACATCAGCAGGAGAGGACTCTTTAAAGTAGAGACACTACACACTGATATACACCCTGAACATCAGCTGGAGAGGACTCTTTAAAGTAGAGACACTACATACTGATATACACCTGAACATCAGCAGGAGAGGACTCTTTAAAGTAGAGATACTACACACTGATATACACCTGAACATCGCATCAGAGAGGACTCTTTAAAGTAGAGACACTACACACTGAATACACCTGAACATCAGCAGGAAGGACTCTTTAAAGTAGAGACACTACACACTGATATACACCTGAACATCAGCTGGAGAGGACTCTTTAAAGTAGAGACACTACATACTGATATACACCTGATCATCAGCAGGAGAGGCTCTTTAAAGTAGACACAACATACTGATATACACCTGAACATCAGCAGGAGAGGACTCTTTAAGTAGAGACACTACACACTGATATACACCTGAACATCAGCAGAGAGGACTCTTTAAAGTAAGACACTACACACTGATATACACCTGAACATCAGCGAGAGGACTCTTTAAAGTAGAGACACTACACACTGATATACACCTGAACATCAGCAGGAGAGGACTCTTTAAAGTAGAGACACTACATACTGATATACACCTGAACATCAGCAGGAGAGGACTCTTTAAAGTCAGATCTTGTTTACGCTGGAGCACAGCACAGAGTTTATTTGGCTAAATGTCCTCTTGTTGCTCCTGCAGGTGTGTTGTTACCAACGATGGGTTGACCTCCGACCTGCAGGTGTGGACCGTCGGAGGAGACGACAGCGGTGAGTTAATATCTGTTAGGAGTCACATCAAGTCAAACATGGCTTTGAAGGATCGTAAAGACTGGATAAGCGCTATATAAATAAGGTCCATTTACCATATCCAATTGTAAACAACTTTTATTGAAAGTGACGAGAATGTTTTTTTATAAAACACAAAAAAACTTCTTAAAACTTTTAGCATTTTACTTATTTTTAAATTAAACAAGCGGAAAAGAAAAACCAACGGAAAAGTCTTCAGCCAATCAGGTTCATTCTAAAATGTGATTGGTTGTCTTGCTGCATCCTTTCGTCCAATGACAGACGTGATCAGAAAACAGGAAGTGTCCGGAGGGAAGACGAGGAAGAAGAAGAGTGATTCAGAAGGAGGCAGCAGGATCGCAGCCGACCACTCGTCACAAGTTTCTTCATGGAGCTCAGAGCGACGACATCCAGCTGACACAACTGACCTCAGGACAGATCCTCTACACCCAGGTAACACTGACCTCAGGACAGATCCTCTACACACCAGGTACACTGACCTCAGGACAATCCTCTACACACCAGTAACAGACCTCAGGACAGATCCTCTACACACAGGTAACACTGACCTCAGGACAGGTCCTCTACACACCAGGTAACACTGACCTCAGGACAGGTCCTCTACACACCAGGTAACACTGACCTCAGGACAGATCCTCTACACACCAGGTAACACTGACCTCAGGACAGATCCTCTACACACCAGGTAACACTGACCTCAGGACAGATCCTCTACACACCAGGTAACACTGACCTCAGGCAGATCCTCTACACGCCAGGTAACACTGACCTCAGGACAGATCCTCTACACACCAGGTAACACTGACCTCAGGACAGGTCCTCTACACACCAGGTAACACTGACCTCAGGACAGATCCTCTACACGCCAGGTAACACTGACCTCAGGACAGATCCTCTACACACCAGGTAACCTGACCTCAGGACAGATCCTCTACACACCAGGTAACACTGACCTCAGGACAGGTCCTCTACACACCAGGTAACACTGACCTCAGGACAGATCCTCTACACACCAGGTACACTGACCTCAGGACAGGTCCTCTACACACCAGGTACACTGACCTCAGCACAGATCCTCTACACACCAGGTAACACTGACCTCAGGACAGATCCTCTACACACCAGGTAACACTGACCTCAGGACAGGTCCTCTACACACCAGGTAACACTGACCTCAGGACAGATCCTCTACACACCAGGTAACACTGACCTCAGGACAGGTCCTCCACACACCAGGTACACTGACCTCAGGACAGGTCCTCTACACACCAGGTAACACTGACCTCAGGACAGGTCCTCTACACACCAGTAACACTGACCTCAGGACAGATCCTCTACACACCAGGTAACACTGACCTCAGGACAGGTCTCTACACACCAGGTTAACACTGACCTCAGGACAGGTCCTCTACACACCAGGTACACTGACCTCAGGACAGATCCTCTACACACCAGTAACACTGACCTCAGGACAGGTCCTCTACACACCAGTAACACTGACCTCAGGACATCCTCTACACACCAGGTAACACTGACCTCAGGACAGATCCTCTACCACCAGGTAACACTGACCTCAGGACAGATCCTCTACACACCAGGTAACACTGACCTCAGGACAGGTCCTCTACACACCAGGTAACACTGACCTCAGACAGATCCTCTACACACCAGGTAACACTGACCTCAGGACAGGTCCTCTACACACCAGGTACCACTGACCTCAGGACAGATCCTCTACACACCAGGTCACTGACCTCAGGACAGGTCCTCTACACACCAGGTAACCCGACCTCAGGACAGATCCTCTACACACCAGGTAACACTGACCTCAGGACATCCTCTACACCCAGGTAACACGACCTCAGGACAGATCCTCTACACACCAGGTAACACTGACCTCAGGACAGGTCCTCTACACACCAGGTTGTTTTTATTCTGTGATAAATACTTAGTTTTTTACTGACATTGTATAGAATAACCTGACATAGATTTGTCCTGATGATCTGTTCTGCTGGTGATAAAAAAAGATACTATACTTACTGTAAGCATTGGCTCCACACATAGTCGTCTCAGCACAGCAGATGACCTGATCAATAAAGACGCAGTGTTTGTGTCCATGTGTTTTTATAGTGTAGCAGAATCTGAACATGAGTCTATGTTGTTTGTCCCTACAGAGATGACCTCCTCCGATCCTCTGAGCTCTCTGCAGTTTGTGAGCGACGACGTCTTCCTCGCCGGCTGCTGCAACGGGAACGTTTACATCGCCGACACTCGGCGTCCGCCTCCCCTCAGCTCTCACCTGCACCTCCAGGTGAGTCCGTCCTCTGGTGGACGGACGCCGCGGCAGGTGCGTCCAGCGGCAGCTTCATCAGAGTGTCCTCGTCTGGACGGGCTGAGATTTCAGACTTGAGGAACCCGGGAGCAGCGGTGAGCCGGGCTCAGCTGTCCGTCCAATCACGACGCTGCAACCCGGGCGATGTCACAGTGTCGTGGGCTCCGGCTCTGAACGACTGCATCGCAGTGTCGGGTGAGTTCAACAGATATCCAGTGTCTGAGGGGATGTTCCCCGGTTAAAGGGGTCCTAAAAATCTGATCGGGGTTTCCCTTTCCTTTGATATATAGGTTTTTGTGCATGTAAATTGTCTGCAAAGGATAACATTCTAAAGTTTGTGATAGGCTAAGGGGCGGGACATCTCTAAGCAGTTGAGCAATCACAACAGAGCCGGCCAGCTAACCAATCAGAGCAGACTGGGCTCTGGTTTCAGACAGAGGGTGAAAAGAGGTGCTGCAGCACAGGCAGTATGAGACAAATAAAGAGCTTTTTGAACATTAAAGCATGGAGACATGTAGAGACACTACATACTGATATACACCTGAACATCAGCAGGAGAGGACTCTTTAAAGTAGAGACACTACATACTGATATACACCTGAACATCAGCAGAGAGGACTCTTTAAAGTACAGACACTACATACTGATATACACCTGAACATCAGCAGGAGAGGACTCTTTAAAGTAGATATACTACATACTGATATACACCTGAACATCAGCAGGAGAGGACTCTTTAAAGTAGAGTCACTACACTGATATACACCTGAACATCAGCAGGAGAGGACTCTTTAAAGTAGAGACACTACATACTGATATACACCTGAACATCAGCAGGAGAGACTCTTTAAAGAAGAGACACTACATACTGATATACACCTGAACATCAGCAGGAGAGGACTCTTTAAAGTAGAGATACTACATACTGATATACACCTGAACATCAGCAGGAGAGGACTCTTTAAAGTAGAGACACTACATACTGATATACACCTGAACATCAGCAGGAGAGGACTCTTTAAAGTACAGACACTACATACTGATATACACCTGAACATCAGCAGGAGAGGACTCTTTAAAGTAGAGATACTACATACTGATACACCTGAACATCAGCAGGAGAGGACTCTTCACTACATACTGATATACACCTGAACATCAGCAGGAGAGGACTCTTTAAAGTAGAGACACTACATACTGATATACACCTGAACATCAGCAGGAGAGGACTCTTTAAGAAGAGACACTACATACTGATACACCTGAACATCAGCAGGAGAGGACTCTTTAAAGTAGAGATACTACATACTGATATACACCTGAACATCAGCAGGAGAGGACTCTTTAAAGTAGAGATACTACATACTGATTACACCTGAACATCAGCAGGAGAGGACTCTTTAAAGTAGAGATACTACATACTGATATACACCTGAACATCAGCAGGAGAGGACTCTTTAAAGTAGAGTCACTACATACTGATATACACCTGAACATCAGCAGGAGAGGACTCTTTAAAGAGAGACACTACATACTGATATACACCTGAACATCAGCAGGAGAGGACTCTTTAAAGTAGAGATACTACATACTGATACACCTGAACATCAGCAGGAGAGGACTCTTTAAAGTAGAGACACTACATACTGATATACACCTGAACACCAGCAAGAGAGGACTCTTTAAAGTAGAGACACTACATACTGATATACACCTGAACATCAGCAGGAGAGGACTCTTTAAAGTAGAGACACTACATACTGATATACACCTGAACATCAGCAGGAGAGGACTCTTTAAAGAAGAGACACTACATACTGATATACACCTGAACATCAGGAGAGGACTCTTTAAAGTACAGACACACTACTGATATACACCTGAACATCAGCAGGAGAGGACTCTTTAAAGTAGAGACACTACATACTGATATACACCTGAACATCAGCAGGAGAGGACTCTTTAAAGTGAGACACTACATACTGATATACACTGAACATCAGCAGGAGAGGACTCTTTAAAGTAGAGACACTACATACTGATATACACCTGACATCAGCAGGAGAGGACTCTTTAAAGTAGAGACACTACATACTGATATACACCTGAACATCAGCAGGAGAGGACTCTTTAAAGTAGAGACACTACACACTGATATACACCTGCACATCAGCAGGAGAGGACTCTTTAAAGTACAGACACCATACTGATATACACCTGAACATCAGCAGGAGAGGCTCTTTAAAGTACAGACACTACATACTGATATACACCTGAACATCATCAGGAGAGGACTCTTTAAAGTAGAGCACTACATACTGATACACACCTGAACATCAGCAGAGAGGACTCTTTAAAGTAGAGACACTACATACTGATATACACCTGAACATCAGCAGGAGAGGACTCTTTAAAAGCACTTTAAAGCTCATTGGTTAATGAGTTATATCTGGTTTGTTTATTCCAACTAAAGCATGAGACATGCCTCGTCCCACAGACCGTTGCATTAGCAATGACGGTCTCTCTGCACTCTAGCCGTAGAGAGAGAACGTTTACTGTTGAATGTTTACCACCCTCCCCTCTCTGCAGGCTTCAGTGTACTGGTGCAGATCTACAACACGTCGGGGTGGGGGGGGCTGCAGGAAGTCCAGCCGCTGTTTGAGCATCGCGGCCACGCTGTTTCATCGCAGTCTGACGAGGGCGACGTGTTCGTCACGTCCCAGCTGTGGCACCCCGAGCGGCCGCGGACGCTGCTGTCTGCGGCCTCGGACGGCTCTGTACACGTGTGGACTGGGTCGACCCAATCGGATGCCGACAGGTAAAAACTAAAGACAAAGTTCACGTAGAGAAGAAGGATGTTTCAACGGACTGAAGAAGCATTTCACTGAAACTACAAGAACACAGCATGACCGTCCGGAGCAAAATCACTCAATTTGGTCGCAGAAATCCTCCAGCATTTTGATCATAATTAAAACACAAATTAAATCCGACGGCTTCTTGCTTTTGTATTACAGAGAAATGAGTATCCATTAATGAATACATTCACTGCACAGCAACAGAACGTTTTAAAAGAACCTTTCTTACCTCTAGTGGCATCTTGCCATCTTATAGTTTTAGATTTAATGTGTGAGGTTTTTCCAAACTCGTATTCCAAAACAAGAATGATGCAACCGTATATTCAAACTTTAAGTAATGCTTGCATTCAGGTTAGACTAATTAGATTTCACTTTTGAATATACTGCACCTTGTCAAAAGGTTATACATTGCCTATTGAAAGTAGTCCAGGTTTCTGTAAAGATTCTCTAAGGAGCACAAAATACAAAGCTGTCCCCTCTGCTGCATCAGGGCGGAGGCGACCGTCTGCATGGACAGATTAACACGGGTTGATGTCATAAAGTGTGTTGGGGGTCATTGGGTGACCCCCCCTTTTTTCAAATCCCAACATGCCAATCTTGCAATACAGCGAGAACCAACTGTGGTTTGAAATGGACTAACTTACTTCATTAGGGAACAATGAGGGAAGTGCGACAGTTTTGACTTGTTTGTGCGTCCTGTGAAAGGTCAGTTTTAAACGTTTGTTTCGTCTAATAGTTGGGATTATGGTGGTCTAAGGTGGGGTGAAGATCGGAAGGTTGTGAGTTCAAATCCCGCCAGGAACACCACCACTAGTGTGCCCTTGAGTAAGGCACTATTAGTCCCTTAGTTACTCCAGGGAGATGTCCCTGTAATTGGTCATCTGTAAGTCGCTGTGGATAAAAGCGTCAGCTAAATGAAATGTGATGTTCATTTGTCCCTCGCATGTTTCGGTTAACTGAAATAAACCTCCCTAACTTGTGATCGTCTGGGTCTTGTCTCGTATTTTCATTTTCTCGGGGGTGCTTTCTCAACAAGCTGTTTTTGTGTGATGAAGGATGTTTCAGCCGTTGGTATAAAATAATGGAAAAACACTTAAATCTTCCTTAACATTTTAGATTGACAACTCTGCATGAATTAGGAATTATTAAGTCACGAAATATGGAAGCTTCACGTTATTGAATACGCATTTTTAATTATTAAAAACGCTGTAGGAGGCAGGCTACAGACTTTGATTGATCTCAGCAGTTTTACCTTTTATATATGCAGAGGTAGCATCTAACCATCGTTTATAACAGAGGAGGGAGAAGCACTCAGATCTTGTACTTGAGGTCAAAGTAGAAGCACTCAGACCTTGTACTTGAGTCAAACTAGAAGTACTCAGACCTTGTACTTGAGTCAAGTACGAAGTACTCAGACCTTGTACTTGAGTCAAAGTAGAAATACTCAGACCTTGTACTTGAGTCAAAGTAGAAGTACTCAGACCTTGTACTTGAGTCAAAGTAGAAGTACTCAGATATTGTACTGGTAAAAGTAGAAGCACTCAGACCTTGTACTTGAGTAAAGTAGAAGTACTCAGATCTTGTACTTGAGTAAAAGTAGAAGTACTCAGAACTTGTACTTGAGTCAAAGTAGAAGTACAAGATCTTGTACTTGAGTCAAAGTAGAAGTACTCAGATCCTGTACTTGAGTAAAAGTAGAAGTACTCAGATCTTGTACTTGAATACAGTATAAGTACCAGAGTGTAGGAATACTCTATTACAGTAAAGTCCTGCATTCAAAATGTTCCTCAAGTGAAAGTAGGAAAGGTATTTCTCATCTAAATATAGTGAAAAGACGAGTGAAAGTATTCGTTGTGCAGATTGGGTCCATTTCAGAATCCTATCTATGATATGTTTTATAATGATTGATCATGAAAGTGTTCTCAAAGCTGGTGAAGGAGCAGCTAGTCTGAAGTACTTTGTAGACTGCAGGGTAGCTGGTGAAGGAGCAGCTAGTCTGAAGTACTTTGTAGACTGCAGGGTAGCTGGTGAAGGAGCAGCTAGTCTGAAGTACTTTGTAGACTGCAGGGTAGCTGGTGAAGGTGCAGCTAGTCTGAAGTACTTTGTAGACTGCAGGGTAGCTGGTGAAGGAGCAGCTAGTCTGAAGTACTTTGTAGACTGCAGGGTAGCTGGTGGATTTACTCCAGGTGGAACTAAAGTCTGATTCAACACTTGGTTATATTTCACATCATTCATCCAGATCTGTGAAGTAACTAAAGGTATTAAATACATGTAGTGGAATAAAAGTACACCATTTCCTCTGAACTGTAGTGGAGTAGAAGTACAAATATTGAAATACTCAAGTAAAGTATAAGTACATTACACTTGTACTCAAGTACAGTACTTGAGTAAATCTACTTAGTTACTTCCACTTCTGTAAATATGAGAGTTGCAAGATTTACATATTTTTGGCCGTTATTTATATGTACTAGGTAAGCTAAAGGTTTCCATGGTAACGGAGCAGCACCGCGACAACAAGTCAACACGGGCTGTGTGTCCTCAGGTGAGTGAGAGAATATTATATGATAGTGTTTTATTATTGAGTTAATAATAATGAAATATTAAGTTTAAACGTTGGTCAGCTGACGAAGGTGAATAACTTTACTGACACTTTATTTCTCCATACCTCGAAGTGCTTGTGAGGATGATATTTTAATACTCGCAGCCTTTAGTGTTTCTTCTTCTTGGAGTTTAACAGTTGCCCGTTAGCCGTTTTTAAATCAGAGGCTGTCAATCAAACTCCTGGAAGACAGCCGTTGAAGCCCATATTTGGAATGTCCGTTGCGGCAAACAACGTTATTTTTGGCCCACAAATCTTACATTGGGAGAAAGAGACGTTTGTAAATCAGCGTACATATTATTTTTAACTAAATTAACTACCCACACGAACACTTGTATAGCCCTTATTTAAATCATTAGGTTCTAAAAGTTGTGAAATGTTCTAAAAGCTGAATCCAGAGTTATTCTTCTTAGGAAATCGGAGGCGAGGCTTAAGGGAAACTTAACTGCGCATGCTCTGTGGGCCCACATCCGGGTACTTTCTGAATAGGAATGAACGGTGGGTGTATCCAGTCATGCTGGGTAAGATGGGGGAAGAGACTCTACTAAGAACAAAGTACATTTACAGCAAAATAAAACATTTGAATATGATTGTAGTGTGTGCAGGATGATATATAAACCAGCACACACTTAAAACAAATACAAAGGTGGATTACGTTAGCCAATTTTGCCCTTATCCTGAGGCTTGATTTATACACTTTAACCCATTAATGTGGCTATAGTTATGCATATGTACCTAATGACCAATGAGTATTTTGTAGTAACATGACAAAATATGTGTTTGTAATCAGTTAGTTACTGAGCAAACAAAGTTACATTATTTAGGATGTACTGTATAGGCTATAGTACAAATAATTATAACATATAATACACAATTATTCTAATACAGTTAAACACTTATTTGGTTGCTTTGTTCTAATCCTAATTCAGGTTATACTGAAGAAGTTTTGACAGTAGTCTGTGTTTATTCATGTTGTAAGGCCTAAGCAAATCTTTTCAGGATTGTTCATCTTAATTACTATCAAATGGTTTGTTCAAAAAGTAGGATTATTAAATGTTATTAGTAAAATTACTTTAATGTTTACGTCAGTGAGGTTTTGAATGCAGGATGTTTACTTGTATTGGCTTATTTTCACACTGTGGTATTATTATTATTTGTATTTCAATAACTTTGCTTGTTTTTAGCTTTATGTTTATTTGCTGTTCCTGCTGAAATGTGTTACTTGAGAGCAACTGAAGCTTCTCCCTGTAAGTGTACACATTCATCTGATGAGGCTGGTTATGAAACAAGGGGAGGAGTGCAGACACACGGGGACCAGGAAGGGACATGCAAAGTGAAAGTAGACTCCATTTTAAACTTCGACAGAGCAGGAGAAAAACAGGGTGAGTGTTAAAACCATCAACTATTTACTTTATTAAACTGTAGGTCAGAAAGAACAACAGTCTTGATTCAAATTCAGCCTCCTAAATGTATGGAAACCTGTTTGCGCCACAGGAACAAAAAAGAAAAGAAAATCCTGTATGTTTCGGAGAGATGTGGGATAGGCTTGACGTGTTATTGAGCTCAACCTTGTCTTCTAAGAAGGTAACAGTAAAAACGGTGCCTACTTCCAGTGGAGCCACGAGGGGTAGAGCGCTGGTTTGTTCATTTGAGCCACCGTGCAACATTAGACTTCCTCCATTCATGTAACGCAGTAAACAGAGTCGATGTGACTCTCTAAAACATGCAGGCCTAAAGGATATATACATAAAGATACTGATAGTCCACTCGGATAGTTTGCCATCTCCGTTCTCCACGAAATACCTTCAAAAAATGAGCTGATGTAGTTTAGCAGCCATTTGCAAGTGTTTTGATCGAACAGGAAAAGTTGCACTGTTAGATATGTGATAGTGTGTGTGACGTACTATGCAAGAGAAACAGGCCATCATCAATAGCCATCATGTCCATTATCGCCCACCTCAGTAAACTTCGTGGAGTCCTCCCTCTAAAAGAAATTGCACCATATATTTGATTTCACATTTAGTTTTATGACATTTTTAAACTGAGGCGCAGTACAGTGTATGTAAATCAGGAAGTTTGTATAAAGAGAATTAATGATTGTAACTGTGTGATGGTCTGTAGGGCATTATACTGAAACACATTGCTTACCTGAAGACTTGAGACAAATCTCTCTTTTCTCTCTTCTGGCGTGTGTTTGGCCTCTCAGTCAGACTCTTTCCTTTTTTACGTTTCCTTGTACCTAGGCCTTCTCTCATATTTGGACATGTTATATATTACATGAGATATTAAGTCAATATAATGAGATATTAAGTTAATGAGATATTAAGTCAATATAATGAGATATTAAGTCAATATAATGAGATATTAAGTCAATATAATGAGATATTAAGTTAATGAGATATTAAGTCAATATAATGAGATATTAAGTCAATATAATGAGATATTAAGTCAATATAATGAGATATTAAGTCAATATAATGACTTACAGGATTTAAAAAATGTTTTAAATCGCAAACAGGCTTCCATATAGATTTCTGAGCCTTCAGAGTTGCATAGCATGTAACAGACCTGCGCAGGAGAGCGGCCTGTCTGAACTCTGACTGATGTGTTGTATTGAAACCAAAGTTTGTCATGATGATGATTTTGTTTGAAATAATTATGTTTTTATAATGTGTGTGTGTGTGTGTGTGTGTTTCTGCAGTGTTACTGGTTTATCTCTCAGACTGGAGAAGATGAGTGATTTAAAAGACGAGGAAGAGGACACATCCTCACTCTTCAGCTTTCTGTCTCTGATGAGTGACCGGTCTAGAGGGCAACCTATAAACTTCAGTAAAGAACCTGGACCCCCAGACAGGAAGTAAGAGTCTGTTTCTACTGTGACCTGAAGAGGATTCAGTTTTTATATAATCTGATAATCTAACCTTTTTTTTAATGACCGCAGTAAATGATCTACTAGTGAAATCATCCTCACACTCTACATGTTGGACTTTGTGTTAAATCAAGCTAATAAAATACAAACATGTACAATGTTCCACTCTCAAATGAATTGTAACAGCAGGACTGAAATTTAAAAACAAGTACAAAAATCTTGAATCAGGTAAACAGACAGAAGTAAAAACTGCTCTTTGCAAGAACTAATGATGTTTAAAACATGTGTTTTCTTTACATACGCAGAGCAGGGTCTCCAGCCCCCAGCTGTCTGTCTATGAAGAGTGACCGGTCTAAGGGCATCCTATAAACTTCAGTGATGAACCTGGACCCTCAGACACGAAGTAAGAGTCTGTTTCTACTGTGACCTGAAGAGGATTCAGCTTTTATGTAATCTGATAATCTAAACTGCTTTTAATATAATTAATTGAGCGCAGTACAGAAACACAGTGGAAGAGAGTAAATAAGTGGTTAATATTAACTTGGTGATCAGGGTGTGTTTAAAGTTCCCATGTCATGCTTTTTCAGTTATCACCCGTCCCCTTGTGTTATGAAGGTTTTTCTTCTGTGAACGGTCTGCGAGTCAAAACCCTCAAGTGCACCCTGTAGCGAGTAAAACTCTAACACAGAGAAGACCTCCCCAAAACCCGCCTCGTTGGAGATACGTCATTGTCCATTGTTTACTTCCTGGGTACTGTGTCGTAGGAATGGCCATAGCCGGATTGGCCGCAAATGGGCCAATCCGTGGAGCCGTTACGTTACGTCCTCGGAGCCGTTACTTAAACCCCCGCTGATTGGTCCAAATTGACCAATCCACGGACTTCCTCACACTCAGTGCAGGCAGCTCTGCTGATCTCTCCTCCCTGGCTGCAGGCTGATAACAGACAGTTGGGATCGCGGCGACATTCTCTCTGCAGACCCATTCTCTCTGCAGACCCATTCTCTCTGCAGACCCATTCTCTCTGCAGACCCATTCTCTCTGCAGACCCAGACCCATTCTCCCTGCAGACCCATTCTCTCTGCAGACCCATTCTCTCAGCAGACCCATTCTCTCTGCAGACCCATTCTCTCTGCAGACCCATTCTCTCTGCAGACCCATTCTCTCTGCAGACCCATTCTCTCTGCAGACCCATTCTCTCTGCAGACCCATTCTCTCTGCACCCATTCTCTCTGCAGACCCATTCTCTCTGCAGACCCATTCTCTCTGCTGACCCATTCTCTCTGCAGACCCATTCTCTCTGCAGACCCATTCTCTCTGCAGACCCATTCTCTCTGCAGACCCATTCTCTCTGCAGACCCATTCTCTCTGCAGACCCATTCTCTCACGTTTATCAACCTTTTCTTACTCAATATCAAGCCACACTCATTGTTTTTACTTCGGCTGTGACTTTGTGTGTGCTCAGGGTGAGTTTGGCTGTGTTTCGCTGTGTATCGCTAAACAAGGAAACAACACCTCCACGGAGCTCAGCGCGATTCACAACGTCCCGACCAATCAGAGCACACTGTGCTCACAGGGAGGGGGGGGGGCTGGAGCTGCAACGAGCCGTTTAGTGGAGAGAGTGAATACTGCTGAATACCCATACTTTACAAGATGCTGTATGCGAAACCAATGTGAGTTTGGAAGATTGCACAGTATTTATCAATTTTAGTAAACCTCAACAATGGAATTATGATCAGTGGAAATGGCCATGACATGGGACCTTTAATATTAGCATATCTACCACAAAAGCTCTTTCCTCAGAGCTACATGCTCCTCACTGATGTCTTCCTACCACTACCTGCACCCAGGTCATCAGCGATAGTAATGAATCTACTATAGTGAAATCATTCTCACACTCAACATGTAGGACTTTGTTTAGGTAAAGTACGGTGGCTCTGAAGTGCAAGACACCACAGCATTTCAGAAAACATTACAGCATTTCAGAAAACACTACAGCATTTCAGAAAACACCACAGCATTTCAGAAAACACTACAGCATTTCAGAAAACACCACATCATTTCAGAAAACACCACAGCATTCCAGAAAACACCACAGCATTTCAGAAAACACCACAGCATTTCAGAAAACACTACAGCATTTCAGAAAACACTACAGCATTTCAGAAAACACCACAGCATTTCAGAAAACACTACAGCATTTCAGAAAACACTACAGCATTTCAGAAAACACACAGCATTTCAGAGAAACACCACAGCATTTCAGAAACACCACAGCATTTCAGAAAACACTACAGCATTTCAGAAAACACTACAGCATTTCAGAAAACACTACAGCATTTCAGAAAACACCACAGCATTTCAGAAAACACTACAGCATTTCAGAAAACGCTGCAGTATTTCAGAAAACACTACAGCATTTCAGAAAACACCACATCATTTCAGAAAACACCACAGCATTCCAGAAAACACCACAGCATTTCAGAAACACACACAGCATTTCAGAAAACACTACAGCATTTCAGAAAACACCACAGCATTTCAGAAAACACTACAGCATTTCAGAAAACACTACAGCATTTCAGAAAACACCACAGTATTTCAGAAAACACTACAGCATTTCAGAAAACACCACAGCATTTCAGAAAACACCACAGCATTTCAGAAAACACTACAGCATTTCAGAAAACACCACAGCATTTCAGAAAACACTACAGCATTTCAGAAAACACTACAGCATTTCAGAAAACACCACAGTATTTCAGAAAACACCACAGCATTTCAGAAAACACCACAGCATTTCAGAAAACACCACAGCATTTCAGAAAACACTACAGCATTTCAGAAAACACTACAGCATTTCAGAAAACACTACAGCATTCAGAAAACACCACAGCATTTCAGAAACACTACAGCATTTCAGAAAACGCTGCAGTATTTCAGAAAACACTACAGCATTTCAGAAACACCACAGCATTTCAGAAAACACTACAGCATTTCAGAAAACCTACAGCATTTCAGAAAACACTACAGCATTTCAGAAAACACCACAGCATTTCAGAAAACACTACAGCATTTCAGAAAACACTACAGCATTTCAGAAAACACACAGCATTTCAGAAACACTACAGCATTTCAGAAAACACCACATTTCAGAAAACACCGCAGCATTTCAGAAAACACTACAGCATTTCAGAAAACACCACAGCATTTCAGAAAACACTACAGCATTTCAGAAAACACTACAGCATTTCAGAAAACACTACAGCATTTCAGAAAACACCACAGCATTCCAGAAAACACCACAGCATTTCAGAAAACGCCACAGCATTTCAGAAAACACTACAGCATTTCAGAAAACACCACAGCATTTCAGAAAACACCACAGCATTTCAGAAAACACTACAGCATTTCAGAAAACACCACAGCATTCCAGAAAACACCACAGCATTTCAGAAAACTACACAGCATTTCAGAAAACACTACAGCATTTCAGAAGATTTATTTTTAAATATTGAAGTTAAAAGCATCAATCTGGTGCTCTTTGAGAGCAACATGAAGAGATCTATGGATACCTCTCTCAACACCTATGAAACAAAACTGTAAACAGATTTACTTTTTCTTTATGGATATTTTACAAATCACCCTTTTAAACTTTATTCTTGTTTTACTGTCATATAGTATTTCATACCTGTTTTTCATTTATTCTCTTATTTTTTTATAACTATAATGATCATATAAACGTGTGCCTCGGAAATAATTGATTACATTAATGGTGACCAAAACGTTTGAGACCCACTGAGATAACACAGAGAGTCCTTTAGCTCACTGAGTCTCTCAGTCTGACAGCAGAGGACTCTCCTCCACCTTGTTGTTGAAAAAACTCCTTATATCCGTTAGCTTCTGGTGCTAGCGAGCTACGCTAACAACAATGATCTCCGGTACCGGTGAGCTCTCTCTCTCTCTCTCTCTCTCTCACGCACACAAAATGGCTCGTTCCACACACACACAGAGCCGAGCTTTAATGAAACACAGAGACCCAGACGTAATAGTACTGCATCATATTATTTTAGAATAAATAATTTTTCAATTTATGATTTTATTTTTTAACGAAAAGAGCTTTGAACACAATGAAAGATGTTTGGGAGTTTTATTTGAGTTATTCATTTACACTTTTTGTCTAAGAGATGCTGATTTGAAACCGTTGTTACATACAGTTACGGCATTTCCTGTTTCTGCCGGAGAGAGGGGAGGCCGTCCCAAAGCTTGCTGCTGTGTTTACTCCCTCCATCTGACAGGAGGGAGCCTCGTTGAGCTGCGAGTGTCGCTTCAGACGGAGTTCACTCCATCACGGAGGGGTAGGGTCGAGGGAGTGGTTTGGGATCGGGCCTTAGTCACGAGGATAGGAGTCGAGGAGGGGAAATTTAAGAATTGAGAAGCCTCTAGAGATTCACACACACACAGCTACATGCTCCTCACTGATGTCTCCCTGCCGGTATCTGCTCCCAGGGTTTAGACCGGACACAAAGCTAATTTTCCGCATGGTGGGACAAGATACAAAGTAAATGCAAAGACACAAATGTGTGCCTAGCCTAGAAGGAGGCAAAGACATGAAATGAGTGTTACCCACGTATCGCCGCAACTTGAACATTTGATCGAGAAATGTGACGCTCTGTTGCGAAAGCCTGTCAGTGTTGAGATTCCGCTACTGTCGTGACTGAAGTGCTGAAGATGAATCAGTAAAGCCCACTGCTCCTATGCAGTATGTACATTTCCACTCTGTGGGATGTTATGCTTTGTTCGTTATTCTCGCGTCCAGGAGAGAAGCTTAAAAAAGGGAGACTAATGGAGTCTCTGAGAAGGTTCGAATGGGTACTTTAATAAAAAAAAGGCGCGGTAATGTTACAAGCAGAATATTGTTCAGGTGAGAAAAACAGCTGTCGGGCTCGAGAGAGGCCGAGAAAACACACATCCGTCGTTTAAATATCCTCCTACAGCTTCTCCTTGTATGCGGGTTGGCGCTGTAGGGGTCCTCCCTCCTCCGATCTTCAATGTTCGTTGTTGCGCATAACAGAGG
>CADEHL010001151.1:0-50060 GCA_902827135.1 Harpagifer antarcticus | reverse complement strand
ATTCCGACATTGTACATTCAATATATAACTAAACACGCCCGTTCTCCTCCTAATCTCTTTCATGACTTTTCATTTAATACATTTTAAACGCTGTAATCAATACTGTAAAAAATACAGGAAATACTTCACGGCAGTTTGGTTTCCGGTAGTTCCGGATGTTGTCACATGCTACCCACGTTTGTAAACAAAAACATATTCAAATAAACTGTACCCTCATTTAATATTCAGCAATAATAATAATATCTCAACGTCTGTAGTTGTAGTGTTAAAATCAGTAGGTTTCGGTGTTCAACACTCCGTGTCATATCGCTGCTAAATTCACCTCTATAGGAAATGGTATATTAGCCACATGCTAAATGCTAACCGCAGATGAAGGATTTTCAGAATAAAAGCTTAACTGGTTTGGAGAACTTCTGGTGTTTCAGTATAAGACAGCATTTAAACTGAAGGTATGTTTAAGCTACCATCAAAACATTGATTTTAATTTCTCACAGGGACGATAATGTTTTTAAAAAAAAATGTTTTTAATCGATGTTATATAAATGTATGCGTAAACCAGAGTCAGATACACAGCGTATCTAGCAGTTACAATGTTAGCTTAGCCTAGCTTTAGTCAAACCAATGTCCATTCAGAAACAAGCATCTCAAAAGTGTTTTGCGTGTTGCAGACAGGCCTGACAAACCATTAACTCAGGCTTCTTACAAATCAGTAACATTATGTAGTTATTTTGATATCATATTTGACTGTGACTTGCTAAATACGGTGAACTTTCTGTGTCCAACTTTGAAATTATGTTATGAATCCAGATCATTGGTTTCTTAACTAATAAGAAACCAATGATCTACCATACGCTATAAAGGATGTGTTCATCTCAACAGACGGAAGAGGAAAACATCCGGAACAAAAGCTGGACTGCAGAGAGCCAGTCAGACCAGCACTGTACAGAGTAAGTCTGAACATCTGTGTGCTGGGGTCTTCATGTCCGAAATCAGGATTCTTCCTGGTTTATTTGTTACTGAAGAGACATTCATTCTGAACCCATTCTTTTATTTTTAAACTCACATGTTTCCTTCTCTTCCAGCAGAACGTGGTCTGCAGGAGGTTCTAGATGAACATAGGCTCAGTCTGAGGAGGAGATGTGAACGTGTGACTGAAGGAACTGATCAAAGTGAAACCCTCCTCAACAGCATCTTCACTGAGCTCTACATCACACAAGGCCAGAGTGAAGAGGTTAATACCCAGCATGAGGTGAGGCAGCTGGAGACAGCTTCCAAGAAGAACCCTCCATGACACTCCAATCAAGTGCCAGGACATCTTTAAAGCCTCACTGACCAGCAGACTCCCATCAGAGCGGTCCTGACCAACGGAGTCGCTGGAGTTGGAAAAACCTTCTCAGTGCAGAAGTTCACTCTGGACTGGGCCGAGGGTTTGGGAAACCAAGATGTCAGTCTGGTGATCCCGCTCTCCTTCAGGGAGCTGAACCTGATCAAAGGTGAGCAGTACAGTCTTCTCAGGCTGCTCCATGTTTTCCATCCAACCTTACAGAAGGTCACAGCAGAGCAGCTGGCTGTCTGCAAAGTGCTGCTCATCTTTGACGGCCTGGATGAAAGCAGACTTTCTCTGGACTTCAGAAACAGTGAGGTTGTGTCTGAGGTCTCTCAGCAGTCCTCAGTCAACGTGCTGCTGACAAACCTCATCAGGGGGAAGCTGCTTCCCTCGGCTCTCGTCTGGATAACTTCCAGACCTGCAGCGGCCAATCAGATCCCTCCTGAGTGTGTGGACAGGGTACAGAAGTACGAGGCTTCACTGACGCTCAGAAGGAGGAGTACTTCAGGAGGAGATCGAGTGATGAAGACCTGTCCAGCAGAATCATCTCTCACATCAAGAGCTCCAGGAGCCTCCACATCATGTGTCTGATCCCAGTCTTCTGCTGGATCACTGCTGCAGTTCTGGACCACATGTTGACTACAGACCAGAGAGGAGAGCTGCCCCAGACCCTCACTGACATGTACTCACACTTCCTGCTGGTCCAGACCAAGAGGAAGAAGCAGAAGTATGAAGAGGGACATGAGACAAGTCCACAGCAGCTGACGGAGGCTGACAGGGAGCTTCTTCTGAAGCTGGGGAGGCTGGCGTTTGAACATCTGGAGAAAGGACACATCATGTTCTACCAAGAAGACCTGCAGCGCTGTGGCCTTGAGGTCACCGAGGCCTTGGTGCACTCAGGAGTTTGTACAGAGATCTTCAGAAGAGAGAGTGTGATCTTCCAGAAAACAGTCTACTGCTTTGTTCATCTGAGCGTTCAGGAGTTTCTGGCTGCAGTCTACTGTTGCACTGTTACACCAACAGAGACACAGCGGTCTGAAGGACTTCCTGCAGGGAGACTATAGCAACAGGTTACAGCAGAGATCAGGTTACCCATCCCTGGATGTCTTCCTAAAGGGAGCCATGGAGAATCCCTCCAAAGTGAAAATGGCCACCTGGACCTGTTTGTCCGCTTTCTCCACGGCCTCTCTCTGGAGTCCAACCAGAGACTGTTAGGAGGCCTGCTGGGTCGCACAGACAACAGACCAGAAACCATCCAGAGAGCCATCAGCAACCTGAAGAGATGAGCAGTGATCCTCTCCTGACAGGACATCAACATCTTCCACTGTCTGACAGAGATGAAGGACCACTCAGTACATCAGGAGATCACAGAGTTCCTGAAGTCAGAGAACAGATCAGAGAAGGAACTCTCTGTGATCCACTGCTCTGCTCTGGCCTACATGCTGCAGATGTCAGAGGAGGTTCTGGATGAGTTGGACCTGGAAGTACAACACATCAGCTGAGGGACGACTGAGACTGATTCCAGCTGTGAGGAACTGCAGGAAGGCCAGGTAAGTCCAGATGTGATTAACTTTATTAATAAGTGCAGATCAGAAGTTTATACCTTCAAATAAACACTGACATGTTTGCTGTTTGAAATACTCAGAGCAAAATGAAATGATAAGTGAGATTTTTATAGATATCAGGGAATTCAATTTATATAATTATTATTTAAGTTTATATTACATTGTTGCAGTTTCTTCTTCATTTAATCAGACACACAGGTAATACCTGATTTATATTTCAACTCTATGCTTAAAGGTGGGGTAGGTACGTTTGAGAAACCGGCTCGAGATACACTGTTTTTATTCCATGGAATGCTCTTAACATCCGGATAGCAATGAATATCTGAAGTGCTTTGACAACAAATCCATAAAAAACATCATCAGTGGAAGCCGTAGCTGTAAAAAGCACGACCAATCATCTGAGCCGGCTAAAGTAACTGGACCCTACCTGCCTGTCAGCCTTCCATCTGGGCACACACTCATCTCGTGCCCTCATTGGTCATGTGCGCGTTCGTGTGTGTTGGAGGAGGGGCTCAAATTCAGCACACTCGAGCTGGCTTCTCCAAAATTACCCACTCGATCTTTTAAGTTTAAAATAGGATTTCCCTATTCCCACAAATAACACTGATTGGATAATGTTTTAATGCTAATACACTGATAACATCTCTCTTATGTAATATATAACCTAATTGGTTTATTAATTGTGTTGTATTGGATGCCCTCATCAGTCATGCACATCCAAATATTAATTATGTTTTACATTTAATTGAACATCTCTAAATTGTCATAGCTTTTTATTCATGTCAGTTCTTTTCGGCAACACCACTGACAGTAAAGGGTAGCCAGCAGAGACAACTTTTACCTTATTAATATTATTATTGTTTGAATCTTTTTTAAATGCATTAGATTATATTTACTTAAATAAAAAATAATTCATTTGTGAATAATCTTGGTTTTAAAATGTTTTAATTTATTAAATGAATAAGTTAATTGAAGTCTCACTATGCTTTCAATAAATATACGCCATGAGGGAGGATATGACCAGTGGCGATTCTATATGTTCAAAAGTGGTGGGGCACAAAAAACTCAGATGTCTATAAGCTTCTGCAGGGAGGTTCATGGCTGCTGAGGCTCTGGCTCTTCAGGTTTACAAATATTATATTTTGACCTAAATCAAAATATAATTTATTTTCAAAAGCCTCTTTAGTCTGATGCTTCAATTAATTTTAAACAGCAGTTCAACAGAAGGATACCAAAAAATGTAATGTTATCATTTAAATATTGAATTGTTCTCTCTTAGTAAGATCCCATTTTCAATAACATTGCAGTCTTACCTTGACTTGAAGATGAAGTCCATTTGCCTATCCTTCTGGACAAACATCTCTTACTTTTTTGTAAAAGTCCTCCTTATGTTCTTGTAGTTTCAAAAGTCTATCATAAATCTAATCGATAGATTTATGATTAGAAAATGATAAAAGTAGGGGAGACATGTGGATATTATCCGGCTGAACAAACGTGCATTTATCTAACAGCTACGTTTCCCACAGATCTTACTTTGAGCTATTTTCTAAAACCCTATGGAGAAATCTCATTGCTTTTTTGTGGAGGGAAACCATGCGCAGCTTACTTCCTGGTTTTAGGACGCGTCACTGCACCTCTCAATATGATGCCCGAGCGGGCAAGTGGAAAGTACGTTATGCTGGCCCGGGGTGTATAAATAGTTCTTCCGGGCCAGCGGGCCAATTATAATGTCGAGCCCTGGCAGTGTAGTTTTTACAGTCACCGTTCACTTAGACAGTGAGAGGGAGGGGCAGGATCGGGTTTTGTCCCACATGGCTCTAAACAGCTCAATAGGCACACACTGTACACACTGATTAGAAGAACACAGACTGAAACAGCAAAGAGACGAATCAGATGATTAAAATATATTTTTATTTTTTTTTTTTTTTGCATTTTTTTGTAATCATTATTTTTAATACTTTCTGCTGACACTAGGTGGGGCTGTGCCTACTGTCATTCCAAATATAACTGGCAAACAGCAATGGGGGGCTGACAATGCATATATAATATATATATATAATGTATAATAACATATACAGCTGCTCCTCCACAGGAACATTACTTAATGTTTCTTTTTTATAATAACTATTTTTGTAATATGTGTCCTGACAGACTTACTCACTGTGGACTCTCAAAGACTCACTGGGAAGTCGTGGCCTCAGCTCTGAAGTCTGACCCCTCCCATCTGAGAGATCTGGACCTGAGTAACAACGAGCTGCAGGATTCAGATGTGGAGCTGCTGTGTTCTGGACTGAAGAGTCCAAACTGCAGACTGGAGGCTCTCAGGTCAGTTCACTCACTGCAGATTTGAATACATTATTTTTTTATAGAACTACAGCTTCTGTGAGGGAGATGAATGAGGTTGGATGACAAGAGACAAACTGCTGCAGAGTTTAAACTTTCTCAGCTCTGAACCGTTAATTAAACCTTAAATATTTCAAACAGGATAATGATTTTGTAAAGTTACATGATGAATCCTTACTCAGACTGAGGTTCTTCAGGTTGTCAGAGATCAGCTGTGCTGCTCTGGCCTCAGCTCTGAAGTCCAATCAAGTTTACTTTCAGCAGAATAATACTTCTTTGGTGACCGTTCCTTTAAATGTTTTTAGAGATGATGTAATGAAAGGCTGATATTACCTATTATATGTACCTCTGAACTGTAGAGGAGAAGAAGTACACGTAGCAAACATTGAAATACTTAAGTAAGTACAAGTATCTCAAAATTGTAAAAATTGTCAAAAAAAAATATTTCTACTAGATTGTGACTCTTTACGTTTCTGTTATTACTAACTGCTGCGCTTTAGTTGTTCTGACTGCTAACATCCTGTTATTCCTCATTTTAAGCAAAAAGCCGATATTCCGTGGGGTCAGGGGTCGGGTCCTTGTCACCTTTTTCATACCTGATGACTTTGCCTCCCTGACTGCAGTTGCTTCAGCGTGTAGAAGCTAGTAGGCTACTATTTGATTTGTTTTAGAGAGGCACAACATGTTTCATATGCAGACCTTATTTTCCTGTTCCATGTTCAAATAAACCATGTTCAGTGGTCATTTTGTTTTGGTCATGGAAAATGAGGTGAAGGTCATTGAGAAGTCATGGAGAAGTCATTGAAAATCATTGGTGAAAAAGTGTATGAACCCTGGAGAGTTGTGTTGACTCTGAGCTGCAGACATCAGGCTGATATCACTCTGATCCTCACTGAGCCTCTGAATGCTAAAGTCTACTTTCTTCTTCTGTGGTTTAGTTCACTGACTGTGGCAGAGCCATGTTGAGCTTTAGATTTAAATATAACTAGAACAATCCTACACTGCATAATTCACTGTGAACCTCTTACACCGTGAAACAAGTATATTCAGTTTCCAACGTGTTCCTGGATCTACATGATGCGGACACTGACTGAATACTTTACACTGAAGATCTTTGATTTGATGACTCCACCATTCCTAAAAGAAATACTGGATGTTTTTTTTTTTTCTTTCAAATTCATCCTGACATATTTGTGATCTTTGTAAACGTTGTGATCTTGAGTTGAATCAGTTTTCTGTGGTTTGTGTTTGTCTGGCTGCACATCAAGAGTCTGTGTAGATGGAGCCGAGTCTCAGATGTGAAGTGTCCTCGTGTTATTGAAGTCAGCACGTTGTCTTTAATATGAATGAGAGCTCTTTCTGTATCTCACAGTTTTTAACCTGTTTGGAGTTTCCACTTTCTGACCTTCTTCAGCTCTGAGCAGATTATTAAACCTGGAGTTATTTCAAACAGGAACTTTGTTTTCTAAAGTTACATCATGTTTTCTTTATTCAGACTGGAGTGCTGCAGCTTGTCAGAGATCAGCTGTTCTGCTCTGGCCTCAGCTCTGAAGTCCAACATCCATCTGAGAGTTCTGGACCTGAGTGGCAACGATCTGCAGGATTCAGGAGTGGAGCTGCTGAGAGATCTTCTGGAGAGTCCAGACTGCAGACTGGAGACCCTCAGGTCAGTTCACTGACTCTCTGTTACAGCTGGAGATCTCATGTTTCATTTATAATTTAACATAATTTCTGTACATAAATAACGCACTCCCATAAAGTTGTACATTTTATTCATATTTACATTTCTCTTCTACTAAATGTAGTCTGCAGTCTCAGCAAATGAATGTTTCTTATAAACCTGTAGCACATGTGCTCTGTGTGTTCTTAAAGTAAATGTATGTTTCAGTCTTAGTTAATAGTCACGTCTGAATAAAGAAGGTCATCTGAACTAATATTAGTTTGACATAAAGTTTACTTTCTGAAGTGTTTTCTTTCTGACATGTTTTTCTTGCTTCCCATTCATTTCAATGTGTTTTCACAGATAATAAACAGCAGGCTGATATTATGATGATCACAACAACAGAATGACAGTCACTGTAATTCAGGGGAAAGCTCATTGCTTAGGACGCAGGAATGTTGAGCTGCACTTATTCAACCTGAACATCTGATTGGATTATAAACTGATTTTTATCCCCATCATGTTTCTTTATTCAGTCTGAGGCGCTGCAGCTTGTCAGAGATCAGCTGTTCTGCTCTGGCCTCAGCTCTGAAGTCCAACATCCATCTGAGAGAGCTGGACCTGAGTTACAACAACGCTCTGCAGGATTCAGGAGTGGAGCTGCTGAGAGATCTTCTGGAGAGTCCAGACTGCAGACTGGAGACCCTCAGGTCAGTACGGGGTCTCTGCTGGTTCAGCAGCATTGTATGAAACACAGGGAGGTGTTTCTCTCACTGGGGAAACAGATCAGTGATGTTTCCACTGACTGCAGGCTCTCATTTTCTCATCTGATTTATCTTTCATTATTCCATAAACAATATATTGTAATCTGACAATGCAAAGCCACATAAGTGTTCAGATTTTAAACAGATATACAAGATTTACAGAAGAGTGGAAAAGGTAGTCTGTTTTGTTTCCTGTCATGTTTTTAGTTTCTAGATTAATGACCAGTTATTTCCTGTAATGCAGCTGAGAGCTGAGGGGGTCAGTCTTAGGGCGCGTTCACACCTGCCTTGTATAGTCCGGTTGAATCGAACCCCGGTGCGTTTAGCAGCTTGGTGCG
Source organism: Harpagifer antarcticus (assembly GCA_902827135.1). Taxonomy (NCBI): domain Eukaryota; kingdom Metazoa; phylum Chordata; class Actinopteri; order Perciformes; family Harpagiferidae; genus Harpagifer; species Harpagifer antarcticus. The sequence goes on along the minus strand of CADEHL010001151.1, from coordinate 42,063 downwards.
GTTCATTTGGGTCGGTTGAACGCAGTCCGAGACCTCTGAAGTGAAACAACCGGGCTCTGGCCCGCTAAAATAGCTGGTCTCGGAGCGCTTGCTTGCGAACTCTGGAGCTGTTCATCTCTGGTGTGAACGCAGTCCGCACCAAAACAGAGGAAGCGTAGTATTTACGAGTCACAAGAACGCTTCAAAATCTTTAGCGAACGAGTGAAGCAGGATGAAGAGTTGAACAGTGTCGTGTGAAGTGAAAATGCTCCGTCAGCTACATCAAAGTAAGAACACCTGTCGTCGGGGAATCCCCCTCCTCACTGCAGAACGTCTCGCATTGTGTTATAATGTTTTTTAACGCAGCTCGTCTGATTATATAATCATATGCGCGGGCCGCTAGAGTCTGTGATCTCCAGATTAACAGCAGCATGAGACTAACCTGCCGAAAGTGCCGATGCTCCATGGCGGAGGCTCCGGTAGAAATTGCCGGGATTTGCGTTTGTACCCCCCTTAATGTCTGACCAATGGTTGAACAGCATTTCCGAGCACATGACTTGTGTTTAAAGTTTACAGTCCGTTTGAGTTTTCCCGTGTGAACGCAAACCGAACCTTCTGAACAATTGAAGCAATGTAACAAACTGTGGTCAGGTGCGCACCAGGGAGGCGACTATTAGGTGTGAATGAGACCTTAGTGTTTTAGATCAGTCAGGACTCTGAAGCTGACTAACTCAATAGAACAATTATTTTAAACTGGATCTAAAACTGTTGGATGTGTTCATCCCTACAGGATCAGAGATGGTGAGACGATCAGAGCCAAGATCCAGAAGAACTGTGAGTACTGAAACCATATCCTCCATTCACTTCCACCTAACAGCACCTCCCTTCTTGTTCACACTCCGGTCACTTCACACAATCGACTACTGCAACTCTCTTCTCTTTGGTCTCCCTCTCAAGTCCATCCACAAACTTCAACTGGTCCAAAACTCTGCCGCCCGCATCATCCCCAGAACCCCCTCCATTAACCACATCAGTCCTGTCCTTCAGCAACTTCACTGGCTGCCTGTCCAATACTGTTTAGAGTATAAGATTCTGCTTCTCCCCTTTAAGGCTATCCACAACCTCACTCCTCTGATCCTAAATGAGCATGTCCTCATAGAACAACCACAATATTATATATTATATTCATTATTAAATAAAGACTCAATGACATTCTTGTTACAGCTCTCTTCTATCAATGTGGCTTCTAATGTGTCTCTTTGTTTAAGTTGAGTAAGAGAAGATCAGTCCAGGGATTGTTGAGAGGTCGGACACAGAGACTAACTCAGTGAGGAGCTGGCTGGATGGAGTTGGACTAATGATGAGAATATGTGTGAGGGCAGACACCTCAAAAGAGAGTACACACATATCTGAATGAGGAGAGAGAGAAGAAAGCAGAAAAGATACTTAGCCCAGTCAAGGTGGAATTTACCTCCACTTTGACTCATACAAACGATTAAAAATGCCTCATAACATTAGGTATATTGTAACTACACAACATACCTAAAGCACATCCCTCCTTCCTCTCTGATTTCACTGAACTCCTCACACACAGCAAAACATGGCACCACGACCTCAAAGAACTACACTGGCTTCCCGTCTCCCACTGCATCTGCTACAAAACACTGGTCCTCACGAACAAAGCCCCTCCACCGTCTGCCTTTTTTAAACTGGGGAATACTACCAGGATTACAATGTGACGATGCATTTCAAAATTAAGAACGATATGTTACGAGGTTCATGCGTGAACAGTACAACACTTAGAGACATGTTTACATAATTCAGAGGTGATGGTGTGGACACAGATTCAGGGTTTTTTACAGTTATTTTTAATTTTAAGGAAATATCATATTCATAAAAAAAGATGGGCTCACGCGAAACATTTTTACAAGAATTAAAACAATATAATATCACTATTAAAAACATAATTGTGTATTAATTAATATTTAAACTAAAATATACATTTTTTTAATTGAATTGTTTATAACTTTATATATTTCTACCGCTGTTGTGAACTTGTTTGTGTACAAAATCTATGATGTCCATATTCTTGAAAACAAACTAACAAGTGAAGCGACGGGAGCTCATCTTCCGGAAGTTCCAGAAGGCTTTCACCGGGGGAACATTTCAAACCTCACAGAGCCGGTCAGAGCTTCACCTGCCAGCTGTCAAATACTCTCTTTCTCCGAGGGGTCTCTGTTGGAACGTTTTAAGTAAATGAAAGACCTGTCTTTATTCATTGGGCTTTTAATTTGAGTGGTTCTTTGATCTAACTCTTTCTGTTTGCTTTTGTATAACTTGCTTTTAATTATGTTCCTCACTCTTCATTTTTACTCATTGTTATTTATATGTATCTTTGGGCAACATCTTGCATTGTTATCGAGGTCACATGTTTGATACAGAACGTCTTGGTTTCTTCTTCTCTCACGTTGCACTGTCGGCTTCTCTTATGTTACGAGAATACATTAGTAAAAGCAATTGGTATTTATTGTCTATTGTCTTTGTTGGCAGACTGATAATGATTTGCTCTCTACTGCCTGCAGTGCACCGATGATCCACCAGAGGGCAGAGGACCTGTGTCAGACTGCATACACAGGATTTCCTCTACTGCCTGCAGTGCACCGATGATCCACCAGAGGGCAGAAGACCTGTGTCAGACTGCAGACACAGGATTTCCAGGAAGGCTCGGGTCCTTTCAGGAAGGCACGGGTCCTTTCAGGAAGGCACGGGTCCTTTTAGGAAGGCACGGGTCCTTTCAGGAAGGCTCGGGTCCTTAAAGGAACCAGAAAAAACTGCTTCAATCTTTTTTTTTACATTTGGACTTTTGGACTTCACAAAGCTCTGGAGCCGGGTCTCCAACCTCTTTCAGGACGAGAGCTACTTTCAAAACAGAAAACAAGTCGTGAGCTACTTTCACTCCTCTTTCTTTGTTTTTTGCAGTGTATATATTTAACACATTTTAACATTATTATACGCTGACCTTTAACCTTTGAGCTGTGTGGCTCTGTGGGGCCCGTTTGCAGTGTTTGCTTTGTTTGGGGGGGGACCTCACCTCCTCTAGCGGGGTCCTCACCTCCTCGGGGTAGTAGTAGTAGTAGTAGTAGTAGTAGTAGTAGTAGTCATAGTAGTAGTAGTAGTAGGAGTAAACACATAGAGCAAAGATGACAGGCATAGCAGTTAAACATATAAAACTCTAAAACAATATTGCTGTGGTTCAACCAGTCATTAAAATCAGCATCAGGCAAAGCAGCTGCATGGGTGCACCAGGGGTGTCAATAATAGTGACATTGAAGGTGCGGGGGAGACAAAGGTTTTCATTTTCAACGTTTTTGAATGCCGTTCCAGCGATCAGCCGCTGCAAACTGAAAGGCGGAGCGGCCAAAGGATGCATGGGCTTTGGGGATCTTTAACAGGATGCTTGTAGCTGACCGGGTGTTGTGCGTCGGGGGAGGGCGGAGTTGCAGTAATTGTGTGAGGTAGAAGGGGGTGAGGCCTAGGAGTGTTTTGTAAACAAACATCAGCCAGTGGATGTTGCGTCTGGTCTCAAGAGAGGGCCAGTTAGCCAGAGAGTACAGGTCACAGTGGTGTGTCCTGTAGGGGGCATTGGTGGCGAAGCGGATGGCGGAGTGATACAGAACGTCTAAATGATCGAGAGCTCCTTTACACGCCGAGCGGTAGATGGTATCGCCGTAGTCGAACAGAGGAAGGACAGTCATCTGGACCAGAGAGAGTTTAGCAGATGAAGTGAATCAGGAGCGATCCCTATATAGAAAGCTGAGTCTAGCTTTAACCTTGGTCTGAATTTTGGAGACAGTGTTCTGAGAATGACAGATTACTGTCAATCCAAAATCCAAGGTATTTATAAGATTGAACTATTTCGAGGTCCCGGCCATCGGCGGTCACAATAGTGCCAGTTCGGCCTTCTGCTCGGCTGCTCCCAGTCTGTGGAATGCCATTATTATTATTATTATGTGTTATAGGATTACTTGCGTAAAGATGTACAAATGCATCTTATTGTATTAGTGATTATGATCAAACCAAAGATATAAAACAAATGCTATGAGTACGACTTGTATCTTACCTGCCGTTTTATATTTTTTATCGAGAAATTATTGCAATTCTTGTATTTTCATTTTGCTGAAACTTTATGTTTTCAAATATGCACAGTCTTGTTTTGTTTGATCACTGGGCATTGACTATAACAACACAGAGTTTAAATGTATATTTGTGTTTTAATGTTTTGTGTAGTGGATTCATCCATCCTCCCACGCCCCCGGCCAAAACCTCTTGCCCCCCCCTTTGCCCCCCCATGTAACATTGTCTAGATCCGCCACTGGTCTCCCCTCATGTCTACCTGACACTGTGCAGAGTGGTTTAATCCCACTTATAGACATGCAATAAAGAAAGAAGCTGCACAGTTCATTGAGAATTGCTTATTTTATGATATGTAAAGATATGCAGCTTTTATCCTCAACAGCAGAGACCGGCCCTTAAACCAAAATAAATGAATACAAAAATTAATTTCATACTTTGCTGCTTCCTTTCTTGCCTCTTGAATGTGTCATTAGACCTTACTTCCTAACAGTGTGTTCTCCCTCACACACTGCTGTTAATGTGTCTCTACTTTAAAGAGTCCTCTCCCGCTGATGTTCAGGTGTATATCAGTATGTAGTGTCTCTACTTTAAAGAGTCCTCTCCTGCTGATGTTCAGGTGTATATCAGTGTGTAGTGTCTCTACTTTAAAGAGTCCTCCTCCTGCTGATGTTCAGGTGTATATCATTATGTAGTGCCTCTACTTTAAAGAGTCCTCTCCTGCTGATGTTCAGGTGTATATCAGTATGTAGTGGTCTCTACTTTAAAGAGTCCTCTCCTGCTGATGTTCAGGTGTATATCAGTATGTAGTGTCTCTACTTTAAAGAGTCCTCTCCTGCTGATGTTCAGGTGTATATCAGTATGTAGTGTCTCTACTTTAAAGAGTCCTCTCCTGCTGATGTTCAGGTGTATATCAGTATGTAGTGTCTCTACTTTAAAGAGTCCTCTCCTTGCTGATGTTCAGGTGTATATCAGTATGTAGTGTCTCTACTTTAAAGAGTCCTCTCCTGCTGATGTTCAGGTGTATATCAGTATGTAGTGTCTCTACTTTAAAGAGTCCTCTCCTGCTGATGTTCAGGTGTATATCAGTATGTAGTGTCTCTACTTTAAGAGTCCTCTCCTGCTGATGTTCAGGTGTATATCAGTATGTAGTGTCTCTACTTTAAAGAGTCCTCTCCTGCTGATGTTCAGGTGTATATCAGTATGTAGTGTCTCTACTTTAAAGAGTCCTCTCCTGCTGATGTTCAGGTGTATATCAGTATGTAGTGTCTCTACTTTAAAGAGTCCTCTCCTGCTGATGTTCAGGTGTATATCAGTTATGTAGTGTCTCTACTTTAAAGAGTCCTCTCCTGCTGATGTTCAGGTGTATATCAGTATGTAGTGTCTCTACTTTAAAGAGTCCTCTCCTGCTGATGTTCAGGTGTATATCAGTAGTAGTGTCTCTACGTTAAAGAGTCCTCTCCATGCTGATGTTCAGTGTATCAGTAATGTAGTGTCTCTACTTTAAAGAGTCCTCTCCTGCTGATGTTCAGGTGTATATCAGTATGTAGTGTCTCTACTTTAAGAGTCCTCTCCTGCTGATGTTTCAGGTGTATATCAGTATTGTAGTGTCTCTACTTTAAAGAGTCCTCTCCTGCTGATGTTCAGGTGTATATCAGTATGTAGTGTCTCTACTTTAAAGAGGTTCCTCTCCTGCTGATGTTCAGGTGTATATCAGTGTGTAGTGTCTCTACTTTAAAGAGTCCTCTCCTGCTGATGGTTCAGGTGTAATATCAGTATGTAGTGTCTCTGCTTAAAGAGTCCTCTCCTGCTGATGTCAGGTGTATTCAGTAGTGTAGTGTCTCTGCTTAGAACATATAGTTAAACAAAACAAGATATAACTGGTTGGAGGTCCGGTGCCCTGTTTGACTAATGAGAGGAAACTATATAATGATTTCCCTGTGTGTGTTTGTGGTGTGTGTGTGTGTGTGTGTGTTGTGTTTGTGTGTGTGTGGGGCTTTTGAGATTGACACAGGAGAGTTATTATACTGACTGACAGCCCACTGAAGCTGTGATCATGAAACTCTTGTGGTTGAATATTGAAAGTCATTATCTCCATTGTGAAGCCTCTGAAAATAGAAAGAACAATTTCTGAATGCGAGTTTAAATTAAAAAAATCTGACGTCCAAGGAGGCAGAGAATGACCCCAGAGGACAGGCTCCTATTATACTGCAGGAAGTGACATTAGAGCTGGAAAGATAGTTTGAGCTTCGATTGACAGAAAATGTCCAAGAAACTATTTTGAAAATCTATTCAGTAATTTAGCACTTGTTTCCTCCGTCTGGAAGTCGATGGTTTTCTGAAAGTAAGTTCGGTTGTTAGAAGGTCTGTGGTTTACACAAGCTGAAGAGATTTATATTCTACCTCGTAAAATAATTCAGTAAATACCCCACTGGTGAATTAAAAACAGAGGTTGCTAACAAGTGTCTAAACGAGACTGACGGAACCTCATCATCGTCCAACATTAGCCGCCTTTAGCTTAGCGGTGGTGACGTGAAGTCATGTGACCGTACTGTACTTCCTTATAGCCCAACATTAGCCGCCTTTAGCTTAGCGGTGGTGACGTGAAGTCATGTGGACCGTGCTGTAGTTCCTTTATAGCCCAACATTAGCCTCTCTTTAGCTTAGCGGTGGTGACGTGAAGTCATGTGACCGTTGCTTAGTTCCTTTATAGCCCAACATTAGCCTCTTTTAGCTTAGCGGTGGGTAGATGTGAAAGTCATGTGACCGTGCTGTAGTTCCTTTATGCCCAACATTAGCCACCTTTAGCTTAGCGGTGGTGACGTGAAGTCATGTGACCGTACTGTACTTCCTTTATAGCCCAACATTAGCCGCCTTTAGCTTAGCGCGTGGTGACGTGAAGTCGAGTGTGACCGTACTGTACTTCCTTTATAGCCCAACATTAGCCCCTTTAGCTTAGCGGTGGTGACGTGAAGTCATGTGACCGTGCTGTAGTTCCTTTATAGCCCAACATTAGCCGCCTTTAGCTTCGGTGGTGACGTGAAGTCATGTGACCGTGCTGTACTTCCTTTATAGCCCAACATTAGCCCCTTTAGCTTAGCGGTGGTGACGTGAAGTCATGTGACCGTGCTGTAGTTCCTTTATAGCCCAACATTAGCCTTTAGCTTAGCGGTGGTGACGTGAAGTCATGTGACCGTGCTGTAGTTCCTTTATAGCCCAACATTAGCCACCTTTAGCTTAGCGGTGGTGACGTGAAGTCATGTGACCGTGCTGTAGTTCCTTTATAGCCCAACATTAGCCCTTTAGCTTAGCGGTGGTGACGTGAAGTCATGTGACCGTGCTGTAGTTCCTTTATAGCCCAACATTAGCCCTTTAGCTTAGCGGTGGTGACGTGAAGTCATGTGACCGTGCTGTAGTTCCTTTATAGCCCAACATTAGCCTCCTTTAGCTTAGCGTGGTGACGTGAAGTCATGTGACCGTGCTGTAGTTCCTTTATAGCCCAACATTAGCCACCTTTAGCTTAGCGGTGGTGACGTGAAGTCATGTGACCGTGCTGTAGTTCCTTTATAGCCCAACATAGCCACTTTAGCTTAGCGGTGGTGGACGTGAAGTCATGTGACCGTGCTGTACTTCCTTTATAGCCCAACATTAGCCGCCTTTAGCTTAGCGGTGGTGACGTGAAGTCATGTGACCGTACTGTACTTCCTTTATAGCCCAACATTAGCCACCTTTAGCTTAGCGGTGGTGACGTGAAGTCATGTGACCGTACTGTACTTCCTTAAGCCCAACATTAGCCGCCTTTAGCTTAGCGGTGTTGACGTGAAGTCATGTGACCGTACTGTACTTCCTTTATAGCCCAACATTAGCCGCCTTTAGCTTAGCGGTGGTGACGTGAAGTCATGTGACCGTGCTGTAATTCCTTTATAGCCCAACATTTACTTTTTACTTACTAAAGTTCATTACATTTGCTGCAAACTGGTTAAAAACTATAAAGTAACCATGTTATTTGTCAAATTTCAATACTTTTTTATCTGCAGACTGAAACCCTAGCCCCTGACATGCGAGAGTATACCCTTCAAAGTGACCTCCATGATTACTGCTATTATCCTCCATTATAATCTAAATAGCGCTCGCTGTGATCACCTGTCACTCACAGTTTGTCTTCAGGCTCATTTCTATTTAAATACCATCAAGAGAGATAAATGTGCGCTATAGTGGATTGTCAACGGGGGGAGCCTCGCGGCGGGGAAATTCTACAGATGGCCAGTCGGCCCCTTAAAAACGTCTATGCACACGTTACTATTGATAATCTAGATTTACTACATTCAACACGGAAAGAACGGGTATAAGACGTAATGCCTTGGATAATAAAAACACATGTTTACTCTGCGGTGGTCGTCTAATCCAGGGGTTCCCAAAGTGGACGATTACAAATAAAAACAAAACACAGTTTGTTCATCTTATACCCGTTCTTTCTGTGTGAATGTAGTCAATCTTCTAGACAGTTTCGACTTGATTAATTGACTTCTTAAAAAAATATCACTACTTCAAAATAGGATTGATAATAAATACCACAGAAGACAACAGTCCGGCTTTAAGAAATACATTATTTATATTTATTATTTACTCAAAGGTTTCTGGAGGACTTCGTGTTAAACGATGGTTACATTCCGAATTGAAAGCCTTTTGTTTTAGAAATAATTAAAATGACCTTTAAACATCAACAGAGACACACATCTAACATCCAATAGACAAAAACAGAGATAACAGATGATCTTTTGTTCAGCTTTCACAACATGGTTTGAATTTCCCGACAAATCTGCAGCTCTAAAGTCACACCTGAAACTAAAACTAAACGTCCACGTAAAAACGTTCTCTCTGAAAGACGAGAGACAACTCATCAATGGACTTCAATTAAACAATTTTAACATGACAGACGGATTGTTGGAAACCTACCTAAAAGGTTTTATGGGCTTATTTTAACAATGTGGTTAACATAGCTAACCTATCAGTTCAGATATACTGACACACACTCACAGTTATGAGACGACTAACTCAGAGACAGCTTTTAGTGAACGCTGCCATGTCTCCTCAAGTTGCTGCATGTGTTGTCAAGTTGCTGCATGTGTTGTCAAGTTGCTGACGCCTGACGATGTTTCTTCATGTGGAACATTTGGGTTTCTATATCTGCATCCTGTCTGAAGCGGCAGCGTGGTTGCACCGGTCGACAGCCATAAAAAGGTTGATAAACAAATCAATTAATGACATTTGATGCAAAACTGTCAGCAAAATGCTTTTTCTCGTGCTTTTAAAATAGAGATGTCCTGCTTTTCTCTCCGTTTCATATCATACAAGGGAATGTCTTTGGGGGGTTCTGACTGACGAAACAAGTCATTTAACAGTTTGTGATGAATTAGTGTCCGTTGAAAAATACATTTTTTTATTTCAAACAGTGGTAACAATTGTGGGATTTTAATTCTGTACTTTTTAAAGTGTGAAATGCATCGTAAAAAACAACTCTTTAAAAAAAGTATTTCCCTGTGTGTTTCTCCCGCACAAGCTACCTGTACAAATCAGATCACCTGTGATTTCTACAGGTTTACAGAAACCACATTTCAAAGACAAATGACCCGGAGAAAAGTGAGCAAGCTGCAGAGACGAGACGAACAGGAAACAGGAGTGCATCTGTACAAACGCACGATGGAAAAACAGCTCTGCAGTGTGACGGGTTATTCATTAAAAACTCGTCCTGGATCCAAGTCGATGTTACCGGTGTGTCGTGCACAGAAAGCACAGCTGGTTAGTGGAGGCAACACATTACTGCAGCAACACATTACATCTCGAGAAGTCAACGACATACAGAGGATCCCTTTCTGCTCCGAGGCGTTGCATACGGAGACACAACAGAGGTTTGTTTACACTGTAAACAACCCTCTGTTGTGTCTCCAGGGAAGAGGCTCCTAACATGCAGTCTGGGAGGTACTGGGAATGTGGGGTCATGGATTAACCTTCAACGATTCGGTTACTTGGGATTTAAAGAAATACAACAGGATCCTGTTTCGACCCAATTAGACTGAACTCCGGAACGCTGTTTAGAAACTAGGAACTGAGACGGAGCTTTAATGACGAATGGAGTACTTTAAATGTATATTTCTGGAGAGAACGTAGATTAATATCACAAATATTAATCTGATTTATTATTTATTTTAAATTCTAGTTTACATTTTTGACTGCTGAATTAATCTTTTTTTAAAGTTTGTAAATTAATCTTGTACAATAAAGTAAAAAAGACTGATTCATTTGAGAGCCTGATGTCACATGACACCGGTCACATGATCAGTGTGCAGTGCCGCAGGAGCAGGGGACGGCCATGTGTCGTGTCATGAAGCAACAGCAGGTCATGTGATCAGGAAAGACCAGCAGGGCGAACACTTCCTGATTATCCAAGTGATTAAAAACAGACCGGCGGCGTATCAGGTCAATGAAGGTACAGCAACACATTCAAATAATTATAATAAAGTAGAAATATTTGATTTTAAATGGTCAATTAATGGGACAAAAAAACTCAAATGTATTAAAAAGGTAATATTTCCCCCAAAAATAATTCATTATTTTTCACTTTTTGTAAAAAGAAAAATGTAAAGAGCACCTTGAGATTAACGTCTTTATTTTACACGTTCTAGCGTTTTGTCTGAGATTAAAAAGGTCGATTTATTGTCATTGAAGCAGTGAATTTAAGAGGAAAATACTGCATATACTTTGAGTCAAAAACTAGATTTTCTTGTTGAATTTTGAGATTTTCTGAGATAAAAAAAATGAAACTTGAATTTCCTCAAAGGGTTATCAGGTATTTTCGAGAAACGGCATTACTACATTAAATGAGGGAGGAGTTTGACTCGAACAATCTGATATTTTTAAATATTGAAATTGTAAATAAACGGGAGGGCGGGATTATTCAAAGGAAACATCTCAACAGTTCACGTTGTTTGTTTCTAGGATAAAAAGCTTTGATGTTTTCAGACATTTTAATGTTAAATTGAGGAGAAAAAAAAACTCACAAATTGAAGGTAAAAACGAGAATAAAGTTGAATAGACCTACAGTGACTTTAATACGCCGTCGTCGCTCCGCACTGTGAACCATCAAATTAAATACACATCAACGGTGTAATAACTCCTACTTATTTACCTTCCACTGATCAGGGTTCAATTTCTCTAAAGGAAGATGTGTGTGCTTCAATAAATGTAAAATAGATCATGAGGCAACAGTTTCAGTACCGACCGCTACAGCTGTATCCGTGCACAGAGGCCGCCTGCCAGCAAACCACAACACTTATCCTTTTCAAAGACTCTTCTGGTCCTCAAGACACAAAGCAGGAAACACGTCAGGTTGTGAACAAAACGATCTACATTACAGGTTGTTAAATGCACATAAAATCAGGTCGTTAGATTCATGAGAACAAGCCTCAAAATCAAAGCCTGGATTTCAATCATATTTTAATTTGAGAGTCGGTGATCGATGGATGTTTCAAGAGTCTTTGTCCGGCAGAAAACAAAACTTTCGAGGAGAAGTCAAAATGTAGCTCTTTCCGTTGTCGGCTGGTGTGTGACCTGCAAACACACACGCACACACACACACACACGATGTGTTTCAGAGTCAGGGTGTCATCGAGTCTCATTCGCAGAACACTGATTTCCTGCAAGGCACTACGTGAGGGCAAAGGCAGAGGTCGTTTTTAAAGGGGCGACCGCTGAGAGAAAACTCACTAAAGTGTTAGACGGGATGATTTGTCAGAAGCAACTACATTAGGTCGACTAGAAAAAGCTTTGGGATTAGAGTAGGATTTATTTTGTTACTGATAAAAATAGGGTTCACAAAATAGCAGAAAAAACACCACATTTATATTAGAAAAGGACAGCCCTGTGTGGAGAGACGAGGACAGAGAACACAACCATTGAGCTTTTCCCTGCAGGTAACGGACGTACAATTAAAACAAGATGGGTTAACGTTAGAGGAAGAGGAGGGATGCTTCATCAGCACTATGGTGACCAATCAAGACTCAGAAGAGAGCCAACAAGTCAGACTTTCCCCCAAATAATTCAACATGTCGTTGTTTAATCACAAGCTCTTTTAGCGTGATTTCTACAATGTGTAAGTGATTAAAAAAAGGAGCCCCAGAAAAACACCAAAGCTCTCTCAGGAGCAGAGGAGCTAAAGGTCAGGAAGCCCCAACAGGAAGCAGCTTAGGGACAAAACAAATCTGATTGGAAGACAATATTTCTCAGGAACGACATTTAGGTCGTAGAAAACAGCCCTGTTTGGTGAAGAGAGGAGCGAACAGACTTTCCCCCGCAGAGATATCATCTGTGTTCATGGACGTAGGTTAAAAAGAGAGTGGGAAGAAATAAGCCCCGCCCCCCTGGATGAAGTTAATGCAAAAGGGCACCACTGTTTTCTGTAGTGACTAATCAAGAGTCATAAGTGGAAGAGATGAAAAGTCAGACTTTCCCCCGAATAATTCCACATTTCATTAAATCACTGTTCAGTCTTCATCCTTGCTGGAATCAGAGGGGAAAAGCAATAAAATATTTGGTTTGAATGGACGATCCTCAGAGGGACGTTTATTTCCTCAGTCGCTGCTGTCGTCGTCGTCATCGTCGTCCGACATGTTGTTGAACTTTGACCCCAGCCGGCTGATGGAGTCCGCTCTCGGCGCCAGGCCTCCCGCCGTCAGCTGCCCGAAGCAGAACTCACACACTCGCACGGGTTTGGAGGACTGGCTGGGCAGCAGGAACTTCTTATCGGAGCACGGACCGCAAACCACGTAGCCGCATTTCCTGCAGTGATGGCGGCGACTCACGGGCGTGAATTTAACCTTCTGGCAGCGCATGCACACCGTGGCCTCCGAGTCGGGAATCCAGACGGCCGCGTGCTCGCCCGTCGGCGCCTTCCCGCTCTTCTGCAGCAGATCCACCACGCACTTCCCGATGTGGTTCATCCACTCGGACTTCTCGGTGGCGGTGGCGGCGTAAACGGCGAAGGACTTGGTGGGCGTTTTGATGATCCAGCCGTTCCGCAGGTCTCCCTCGTCGGGCACCGTGTCGATGGTGACGCTCTCCAGCGGGATGATGTGCTGCTTGTTGTACTTCTTCTTCTGGATCACGATGTTGCCGTACACCAGGATGTCGTTGAAGAGGAAGAACTGACGCGCCTTGGGTTTCTTGCGGCAGAGTTTGGTGAGCACGCCCTCGCCGATCAGCACGCGGCCAGGGATGACGAGCGGCTGGCCGGCCGTGCCGAAGCAGCCCTCGACCACCCCGATGCGTTTAGAGTTCGCCTCGCTGTTCGCTAGCCGGTCCACCATCTTCCCCTGCAGGGACACACAGAGCAAGGGGGGAGGGAAAATATATGTTAGATTTTGTCAAAATGAGGCAAAGAAGGGCTGACAATTTGGAGAAAATCTAAAATACAGGGGTGCAGGGATGTGGTATTTCTGTGTTGGACCCTGAAGGCAACATCTCCCTGGTCCAATGGGATTTCTTTATTGGATTTTGGATTATAAAAGTAAATAATCTCTGTGTCAAACAACCGTTTATGATACTTACAGTTAGGCTATAAAGGAACTACAACACGGTCACATGACTTCACGTCACCACCGCTAAGCTAAAGGAGGCTAACGTTGGGCTATAAAGGAACTACAGCACGGTCACATGACTTCACGTCACCACCGCTAAGCTAAAGGTGGCTAATGTTGGGCTATAAAGGAACTACAGCACGGTCACATGACTTCACGTCACCACCGCTAAGCTAAAGGTGGCTAATGTTGGGCTATAAAGGAACTACAGCACGGTCACATGACTTCACGTCACCACCGCTAAGCTAAAGGTGGCTAATGTTGGGCTATAAAGGAACTACAGCACGGTCACATTACTTCACGTCACCACCCGCTAAGCTAAAGGAGGCTAACGTTGGGCTATAAAGGAACTACAGCACGGGTCCACATGACTTCACCTCACCACCGCTAAGCTAAAGGCGGCTAACGTTGGGCTCTAAAGGAACTACAGCACGGTCACATGACTTCACGTCACCACCGCTAAGCTAAAGGTGGCTAATGATGGGCTATAAAAGAACTACAGCACGGTCACATGACTTCACGTCACCACCGCTAAGCTAAAGGCGGCTAATGTTGGGCTATAAAGGAACTACAGCACGGTCACATGACTTCACGTCACCACCGCTAAGCTAAAGGTGGCTAATGTTGGGCTATAAAGGAACTACAGCACAGTCACATTACTTCACATCACCACCGCTAAGCTAAAGGAGGCTAACATTGGGCTATAAAGGAACTACAGCACGGTCACATGACTTCACCTCACCACCGCTAAGCTAAAGGCGGCTAATGTTGGGCTCTAAAGGAACTACAGCACGGTCACATGACTTCACGTCACCACCGCTAAGCTAAAGGTGGCTAATGTTGGGCTATAAAGGAACTACAGCACGGTCACATGACTTCACGTCACCACCGCTAAGCTAAAGGTGGCTAATGTTGGGCTATAAAGGAACTACAGCACGGTCACATGACTTCACGTCACCACCGCTAAGCTAAAGGTGGCTAATGTTGGGCTATAAAGGAACTACAGCACGGCCACATGACTTCACGTCACCACCGCTAAGCTAAAGGTGGCTAATGTTGGGCTATAAAGGAACTACAGCACGGTCACATGACTTCACGTCACCAGCGCTAAGCTAAAGGTGGCTAATGTTGGGCTATAAAGGAACTACAGCACGGTCACATGACTTCACGTCACCACCGCTAAGCTAAAAGGTGGCTAATGTTGGGCTATAAAGGAACTACAGCACGGTCACATGACTTCACGTCACCACCGCTAAGCTAAAAGGTGGCTAATGTTGGGCTATAAAGGAACTACAGCATGGCCACATGACTTCACGTCACCACCGCTAAGCTAAAGGTGGCTAATGTTGGGCTATAAAGGAACTACAGCACGGTCACATGGAAGAATTAAATTATAAGAGCTAACAGAAACACCAGGAGCATTTTTCTTATCTCTGCTGTGACCCTGAACGCAGCACAGCTCATTGGCAGCTTCTCTTACAGCTGGAAGGCAGGGGTCAAAGGTCACGGTGGAGGGAAGAAATACAAATATACACACACACACACACACTTTATATAACTCAGAACCAATGGGGAAAGAAGTACTCTTAAAACCAAAGAGTAGAAATGCTCTGTTACAGTAAAAGTCCTGTATTCAAAATGCTACTCAAGTAAAAGTATAATCAGCAAAATATATTTAAGTACCAACTCTGTGTAGGAGAGAAACTCTGGAGGGAACACAGGGATTCCAGCCTTTGCAGACCATTTACATGCACTAAAACCTACAGAACACTACAGGACAGGGAAAAGCAAAATAGGGCCTCTTTAAGTTCATCATGTGACATTAAGACCATAAAATAACGAAGCATGAAAAGATGATGTGATCAAACGACTTGCACCATGTCCAATTTAAAATATAAAAAACGTCTTACTTTAAAACTTGTGTTGCCTCCTGGCTTTTTGCCATAATGCATTTCAATGGGATGGATATTAAAGTCAACATGGACGGTCCACCAGTGATTACAGCTCAACTGGTCTGTGGTCTACAGACTATATTCAGTGAGGGGAGAGTTTGAGTTGCACATGGTGCGTTTCCCTCTGCAGACCGTCAGGCTTTACTGAAGCAGAAGGAATGAGGTTTTTCCAGAGGGACGGAGGTCACGAGGAGACCGGTTCACGTTGCTAAGAATAGACCTTACGGGATTTCCAATCGCACAGTTTCCCTTTCAAACGGCTGTTTAGTAATGACTCTAAAGACTGTACTTTAAACTCTTACAGGTCACTCAATGAAATACTAGAAAGTTATTTTACACAATTGTAAAATAAGAAAGCCCACATTAAGCTGACTTAATGTCCGACTGATCATTTAAAACTTAGATATTACATTTTACAATTGTGTAAAACACATAATCCTCACACTCAAGAAGCTGGCATGAAAGGTTGTTTTGGAATGCTGCTTAATGAAGAACTTACAAACAAAGTGGATCCCGTTAGTCTGTGCACTGATTCTGAAACACCCTCTGGCATCAGAGTTTCTGCCACCAAGAGCGACCCTGAGTCCATTAGCATGTCATAAGGACGTGCGGCACGGAGAGGGAAATGAGAGGCTTTGTTTATATGCGTAGTTCTGGTGCTGCTCAGCAGGAGCTTGAAAGCCAGTGCCGTGAACTTGGGTTACAGAAACAGCAGAGAGCGCTATGACTTATTCATAAGGCGCGCTGCTCTCTCGCTCAGTTTACAAGGACCCGTCACAACCTGCTGCGACCGAACCAGATTAAACATTCAGACCTAAAAAACAAGGGAGAAAAAGCTCTCGACAAAACAGTTATTTGACGTCTCGGGGGGTTGTTAGTTCACCGCTGTGCGTTTGTCAGACTTTGAGTGGTTTAAAAGCATTATTTACGACTCATTAAAGCAAACTGACTAAAGGTTTGAGGCAGCGGGAGAGCCGTAATGACCGCTTTGATTACCCCCGTGAGAAAGGGCTGTTTGACAGCAAGGGGGTTCAAATATATAAATAGACGCTTATTTCCCCAGATGGCCACACTGTATAAATCAGGCCATTTGTATCAGTCAGCCCCGGGTGGATGCAGCCAACCATGGCTGCTGTTAGGTGTTAAAGGTCCCATGTCATGGCCATTTCCACTGATCATAATTCCATTGTTGAGCTCTACTAGAATAGATTTATATTGTTCACAGTGTGCTCCGATTGGTCGGGACGTCGTGAATCGCGCTAAGCTCCGTGGAGGTGTTGTTTCCTTGTTTAGCGATACACAGCGAAACACAGCCAAACTCATCCTGAGCACACACAAAGTCACAGCCGAAGTAAAAACAATAAGTGTGGCTTGATATTGACAAAGGTTGATAAACGCTGTGAGAATGGGTCTGCAGAGAGAGAATGGGTCTGCAGAGAGAATGGGTCTGCAGAGAGAATGGGTCTGCGGAGAGAATGGGTCTGCGGAGAGAATGGGTCTGCAGGGAGAATGGGTCTGCAGAGAGAATGGGTCTGCAGAGAGAATGGGTCTGCAGAGAGAATGGGTCTGCAGAGAGAATGGGTGTGCAGAGAGAATGGGTCTGCAGTGAGAATGGGTCTGCAGAGAGAATGGGTCTGCAGAGAGAATGGGTCTGCAGAGATAATGGGTCTGCAGTGAGAATGGGTCTGGAGAGAGAATGGGTCTGGAGAGAGAATGGGTCTGCAGTGAGAATGGGTCTGCAGAGAGAATGGGTCTGGAGAGAGAATGGGTCTGCAGAGAGAATGGGTCTGCAGAGAGAATGGGTCTGCAGTGAGAATGGGTCTGCAGAGAGAATGGGTCTGCAGTGAGAATGGGTCTGCAGAGAGAATGGGTCTGCAGAGAGAATGGGTCTGCAGAGAGAATGGGTCTGCAGAGAGAATGCAGAGAGAATGGGTCTGCAGTGAGAATGGGTCTGCAGAGAGAATGGGTCTGGAGAGAGAATGGGTCTGCAGAGAGAATGGGTCTGCAGAGAGAATGGGTCTGCAGAGAGAATGGGTCTGCAGAGAGAATGGGTCTGCAGAGAGAATGGGTCTGCAGGGAGAATGGGTCTGCAGGGAGAATGGGTCTGCAGGGAGAATGGGTCTGGGTCTGCAGGGAGAATGGGTCTGCAGAGAGAATGGGTCTGCAGAGAGAATGGGTCTGCAGAGAGAATTTCGCCGCGATCCCAACTGTCTGTTATCAGCCTGCAGCCAGGGAGGAGAGATCAGCAGAGCTGCCTGCACTGAGTGTGTGAGGAAGTCCGTGGATTGGTCAATTTGGACCAATCAGCGGGGGCTTAACGTAACGGCTCCACGGATTGATCCATTTCGTTCCGGGTACGGTTGACATCATGCGTACCCGGAAGAATCAAATGGACAGTGACGTATCTCCAACGAGGCGTTTTGAGGAGGTCTTCTCTGTGTTAGAGTTTTACTCGCTACAGGGTGCACTTTGAGGGTTTTGACTCTGCAGACCGTTTACATGCAGGAAAAACCTTCATAACACAAGGGGACGGGTAACAACCGGAAAAGCATGACATGGGACTTTTAATGTTCCCAAAAGACCTCACACTCCTGCTGGTACCAAACCAGAGGAACACTGTCGTGGCTTCCTTCCTTGTCTTTCCATCGAGCCACTAGACGCCTTAAACAGACGGTTCTAACCCGTTTCTTTCCTTTAAATTACTCTCAGTTTGAAGTGTTGCTCGGCCTCCGATGGTTTAGAAGATGTTGCGATGTGTTTGCTCAAAATAACAAACCTTTGCACATGCAACGAAGAAAATGGGGCCTTTACAATATTCACAAGAAATCAAATAAAACAACAACTTAGGTATTCTTCTTCCTTGATAATGCTTATAACTTCACAACTTGAAGGGTACTTGTACGATGTGTATGTACGTGTAGTACGATTACGAGTGCGGTTAAAAACTGTTCCTCGACGGCGTCTCTCAACAGGTTGCCCATCACTGTGGCGTTAGCAGAGGCGCCGTGGGAATTGTAGTCCTTTATAGTTTGTTGACTACAGACGTCACAATTAGGTGGCCTTTCTTATCAAATCAAAATACTGGCTCTAAAAACACTATTGCATTCAAACCGGAGGCATCAGGGGAACTCCACTCAGACTAAACCGGGTGAATAACTAAACGTGACAGTTCAATCAGGAAAGGTGGTTCTGTGTTCACAGAGAAAAGCCGTCTTTGAGATATTACAAAAAATATGTGAGCGATTTGTGAAGCAGCCACTAAAAGGGGAAAGAGGACGTTGGGCTTTTCACTCTTGCAGAAGAAAGGGAAGCGACGATGAGTCAGAAGCCGAAGGGAGAGAGTGACGATGACGAGAAAGAGAAAGAACGTTTCAAACAACAAGGACATCCATTTATCCTGCGGGGTGACGCGAGGGCAGAGGAACCGTCGTGAAATGTTCCTGTGTTGCTGCAAGTAGAAAGCATTCTGCACAGGACTCGAGGCATTAGCACGACTCTCCAGTGTGCACATTCAATGAAGGGAAATAATATATTCCAGACTCTAACAAAACTATACTTTAAAGAGTCCTCTCCTGCTGATGTTCAGGTGTATATCAGTATGTAGTATACTTTAAAGAGTCCTCTCCTGCTGATGTTCAGGTGTATGTCAGTATGTAGTGTCTCTACTTAAAGAGTCCTCTCTGCTGATGTTCAGGTGTATATCAGTATGTAGTATACTTTAAAGAGTCCTCTCCTGCTGATGTTCAGGTGTAATATCAGTATGTAGTGTCTCTACTTTAAAGAGTCCTCTTCTGCTGATGTTCAGGTGAGAGGGAAACTCCTCTGGAGGGAACACAGGGATATTAGCCTTTGCAGACCATTTACATGCAGTAAAACCTTGATTGGTTCTCAAACTCTTTTCAATAGTGTTCCCCCTTCGAAAGAAAATTCAGCCAAGTCCCCCTGATCAGCGCAAAAACTATTTGTTAGGGACAAAATGCCAATATAAAGAGGTGCAGTACAGTGCGTCCTAGGGCTGTACCCGAATATTCGACTATTCGAATATTCGTTCGTTGGCCAACTATTCGGGTTTCAATTTCATTATTCGGATATTCGTTTTTTTTTTTTCCCCTAAATGTATGCTATCAATAAAGGCGAATTTCCATATTCTTATACTATATTTATACTTTTGAATTGCACTGTTAAAATGCGGAAATATACAATCTCAGCCTGCTCCTGACATCGCGTTCACTCACAGTCACGAACGCAAACGGCACGCTTCTCCTTGCTTCACCTCGCTTCACACACCTGAACACAAAATGCCGAAGACTCCAGCGTGTGGGACATTTTAAATTGGACGACGGTAAGAAGAAGGCAGTGTGCCAAATATGCGACAAGAAACTGGCCGGTGGCACAACAACTCTGAAAAGTCACCGGATGCCTGTAAGTAGTAGCCTAGCTTAGCTTAGCTGTGTGTCAAGTTGCCATGATGAAGCTGCGTTATCCGCCGTTTAAACAGTAACGTTACACATGATAAAATCGTGCTCTTACTATCCTTGGAAAATAGTTGCAAGCAAGCAACCGAATTGTTTTTTTATATTAGTTTTCAATTTATCCGAATAGTGAAAATAATAGGAGCGATGTGGGAACATCTGGGGCTAAGGCAATTATTGGCATACAGTTCGTTCATTTATTTTTCGTTCTTCATTTATAAATACCGTTTACTGTTTACGCCTATATCCCGGCGCTGCACTGCGGCTGGGTTACATGCAGAGGACACATTTAGTTTTAATGTATGCGAGTACTGAGACAATAAATAAATATAAATCGTATAGTATGCTCTTTTGCGCTTCTGCTTAACAGCGTGTTGTCAGGTGTCTCGGAGCGTGTTATGAAAAAAATGTCCGCACACGCCCGTTGCCAAGCAACGCTTATTGTTTAGGTGTCCTTTGACACGCAGGCAGTCCTATCATTAACTAGAACTAGCTGGATCTGATAGATTTGGACATAAACACGAGTGAAGTCTAACGGGACGCGAGAGAGAGATCAGATCAGCTGCTGGCTGACGGAGAACACGCAGCTCTGCGATCACAGCTCCCCCCGCTGCGACGGACCGGTGAGCGGAGGCAACACACACTAAGAGTTAGACCTAACACACTTGGCTAGCTTATCTACTCTGGAACTAGCTACACTAGTTATAAATATGTGTATTCTTTACTGTCGGGTCACTCGTTACAGGTTCAGCGAGCTGCCAGGAGCCTGACGGGCTGCAGGAGAGGGGGAGGGAAAGAGAGCTCCCCGTTTACTGTTTCCCAGTTTATCATCCAGAGTTTCTGTAAACCTTTGAATAAAGTAGGTCATCCTCTATTAGTAGTTTGTTTGAATGCATTACTTATGTTTTTTTTTCACGTACCCCCTGCAGTACTCCAACGTACCCCTAGGGGTCCGCGTACCCGCATTTGAGAACCACTGCTATGGAGCGCTGCAGGAGAGGGAACACCCCAGAAAGCAGAATCCCCCTTTAAATATTTTTTTCAGTGATAATGTGACTATTTTCCCAAAAAGGATCACTCGTATAGTATCAGTAAAAACAATCAATAAATGACTTTCTAAACCCTGCAGCTGATAACGATGAATCTTCTAGGAGGCATCAACTGCTTCCTCATCACCATCACGTCCATCACATAAACACTCAGGGTCCCTCGGAGGGGGGACTCGAGGCTTTCAGACAGATCACAGTGATCTGGGTAATTACAGACCAGCCCTCAATGACAGGCCGTGTCTCTCTTATTCTGAAATATCAGGGTTTCAAATTACGATCACTGACGGGTGCGAACACGCCTAAAACTCTTCCAGCTTCAAACTATGAAAAATATAACAACACAAAGGTTCCACATGAACACACATCTCCAGCAACTTGACCACACATGCAGCGTTTAGAGAACATTCAGCAACTTGAGGAGACACGCTGCAAGAAGCTCAGAACACAACGGAGACCAGGGGACGCTAAAGAGTGACGCACAGCTGGGAGGACCAGGGACGCTAAAGAGTGATGCACACAGCTGGAGACCAGGGGACACTAAAGAGTGATGCACACAGCTGGGAGACCAGGGGACACTAAAGAGTGACGCGCACAGCTGGAGACCAGGGGACGCTAAAGAGTGATGCACACAGCTGGGAGACCAGGGGACACTAAAGAGTGACGCACACAGCTGGGAGACCAGGGGAGCTAAAGAGTGACGAACACAGCTGGAGACCAGGGGACACTAAAGAGTGACGCACACAGCTGGGACACTAGCTAGTGACGAACACAGCTGGAGACCAGGGGACACTAAAGAGTGACGCACAGCTGGGAGACCAGGGGACACTAGCTAGTGACGAACACAGCTGGAGACCAGGAGACACTAAAGAGTGACGCACAGCTGGAGACCAGGGGACACTAAAGAGACGCACACAGCTGGAGACCAGGGACACTAAAGAGAGACGCACACAGCTGGAGACCAGGGGACACTAAAGAGTGACGCACACAGCTGGAGACCAGGGACACTAAAGATGACGCACACAGCTGGGACACTAAAGAGAGACGCACACAGCTGGATACCAGGGGACACTAAAGAGAGACGCACACAGCTGGAGACCAGGGGATACTAAAAGACTCCCGATGGGAGATCTGGTGGAAGTGGGTGCAGTGATGGAGGGGAGCTCTGCAGCAGCTGCACTGTAACCCTCCTGGTGAAGTTCCACCTGAGAGTTTGCTCTCCTCTAAAAGTTAAAGACGTCTGTGTCTCAACGTTGCCGTCAGAAATGATTGCGTGCAAGCTGGCATCACTGAACACACATTCAGGACTAAGGCAAGACAAGTCTGACAACGAAGACGTGGAAAGTAGGTCAAACCTTTCAAACAGAGCATGGTCATAGTCAGCCCGTGGTGCTCTCTCTCGGGCACTTTGTCACGATGTAAATGTTTAGAGCATTATGCGACTGCTGGATGTGAGAAGCCATTGGCGCTGAGCTCGTCTCCGTCTCAGCAGGAAGGATCTCATCCGTCAACAAGTTCAGGCATTACGGGTCATGATCGTGAAGTGCAAGTTCAAACGAGCCATAACAATGACGATCATCAGCTCAAACAGCAGCGGTAACCATGGAGATCATACCAGGGGTGTCAAACTCAAGACCTCAAAGAACATTATATACAATACGATACGATACGATACGATACAATACGATACAATACGATACATAAAATACGATACGATACGATACGATACAGACGATACGATACGATACGATACTACGATACAAACGATACAATACGATACAATACATACATACGAATACTACATACAATACGATACGATACGATACGATACAATACGATACGATACGATACACGATACGATACAATACGATACGATACGATACAATACGATACAATACGATACAATACGATACGATACGAAATACGATACAATACGATACGATACGATACAATACATACAATACGATACAACGATACATCGATACGATACGATACGATCGATACGATACAATACGATACGATACGATACGTGTAATTGTTGAATATTTGCCCCAGACTTCAGACGAGGTTATTTATGGAGTTACCGGAGCTGATATCCGATGCCGAGGCACTAATGTAATCCATTATTTCATATATATTTTATTGTTTGTTATTAAATGGCTCAATGGGCTGGCCCCTCAGTACATCTCCGGCCTCCTCCAGGCGTACCCCCCCTCGAGCAGCGTTTCCGCAAGGGGGCGTCTTGCCGTCATTTGACGCCTTTATTCAGCTCGGGACGCCCTGAACGCGAGCGTCCACAAAATATTAATAATTGGAGAGTTTTTATCACTTGAATTACGAAAAGGAAAAAGGACATCCGTCTATCAGTGTAACCATAGCGCTGACGTGGCATTGAGCTCTCTCTCCTCCAGAGCCAGCAGGCACAGAGGGCTGGAGCTGAGGCCCTCTCCTGCTGAACTCGAGCAGCAGAGGAAACATCTCAGGCTAGGACTGCTTTTTGAAAAGGGCAGCGATGTTGAGTTTTGCAATGAAAGCCCAAAGGACTCTTCAGCCCCTCGGAACGCAAGCCGCGCCGAACCTCGACGTGGGAAAGGCAAAGCAGCTCCAGGCGCAACACGGCAGAACATAAACAAAGCTTTTGGATTCATTATTTCCATGATCGATTGTGGGGGTTAATGTTATTCTCATTACCGAGCCAATTTTTAAGCTGTGATTAATCTGATTAAAATGTTAATCGTTTGACAGCCCATAGTTCTTACACCTTTTTCAAAGTCAAATTCAAGCACTTTTCAAGCACTTTCAAGCACTTTTCAAGCATCTTTCAGCTGTTGTAAATTACATATTTATACACACATACTCAAATGATTATTTCCCTACCTCAGGTGTTCTTGATGCTATAAACAACCAAGGGCTGCTGGCCTCGGGGTGAGTGCTGCTTCCTGCCTTCACTGGACTAACGACGGCTAACCCCAAACTGTGCTGCGTGCGTCACTCGCCCCCCCTCCCCCCTCACTCGCCCCCCCTCCCCCCCTCCTGCGCATCACAAAGACGAACCGCCACTACTATCATGTGTGATTACGAGGTCTCTACGCAAGTTGATTACGTTACATTCCCACTGTCAATGTGCGCACTAAACAAACTAGGCATTGTGACTCACTGCTAGCTCTGGGCCCGTGCTCTGATTGTATCACTGATGATATCGTAGCACCTCTGACCTCTGACCTCTGACCTGTGACCTGATGTCGATCTCTGTCACAATGATCTGAGGTTCCCTGCTCCGTAACGCTTTAGGTTTCCTACATGTAAATGCTAGAAGCGTAACAGCCGGTGTTTTCCCCGGGTACCACCAACACACAACACACACACACTAGGAATGTCCCGATTCACCTTTTTTGCTCCGATCCGATTCCGATCATTAGATTTTGACAATCTGCCGATACCGATTTTTCCCGATCCGATCTTTATGCATTAAGAGAAAAAAAAAGTAGCAGATAACGGCTGGTCATCCAACGCGATGGAGTTCAGCTATCTTGGCCTTGTCGCTGTTCTGGGGCCGTTTCTCTCTCCTTTTTTTAAAGTTCTCATGAAAGTGTCGGTTGTTCCGTTCCCCGAGTGGCCGCTGTGTACTCGTCGTGTTGTTGTTGTTGTTGTTGTTTGTTTCTCAGGTGGCGTGTTTAGATTGGTCGTGTTGAACGTAGCTCTGTTTTTTCCACCAACGCAGAACCTCCGCCTTGCAAACATTGCATCTGGCTGTTACACCGCGTTCACTTTCAATTTTATAATACTTCCAAAACTCTGACGTTTTCTTCCGTCCCGAGTCACCAGCTGGACGTAGCCTCTCGTTAGGCTTAATGCTACTATTAGACACTGCGCCCACTCTGTGCTTCTTTTGGGCTTGATTTCAGACCTGGTTGTTGGAGTGGGCGGCAGTGTAACTTTAAAACGAAGGCCTCAAGGAGGACTTTAAGACGTGAACACGGTCATTTTTGTTTTGTAACATTAAATAAAAAATGTATCAAAATAAAAAGAAGTCACATTTGGTTTAGGCACGAAACAAACTACCAGTAGAAATGCATTGCTTCAAAATCGCTCTGTGTCGATCAATAGATTATGTTTCGTGACTATAACGCGAAATGCCGTGAGTGCTTCATCCTCTGAAGACCACAGGATGGCGACTGTAACGCAGAGAACATCGGTCGCTCCTCTGAAATGATTGTCCCCTGCAATTATTATTATCCCTCATGGAGTTCGCTATTCAGCTCGCTAACGTGTAGCTTAAATAAAAACGTAACATGCAACGTTAGCCTAATCTAAGAATGCTACTATGTCGCCAGCGCAGACTCTCGCATCGTGAACAACTGAAATTATTTGTTGCACACTTTGCAGGAGGCTACTCGTGGGCTTGACCCTCGTCTTAGCCACGGCTTGTATTTGTCTTCTGCTAGCCAACGCTCGTTGAAACGGCAACCTCCTGGCACACATCCATCACTCTCAGAAGCCCCAGGTCACGCACCAGCGCGGGAAGGCCGCAGCGGAGAGGTTTTATGTAGAAGCAAAGCAATTAAGATCGCTCCGACTTCTTTCTTTTGAATCTAAAAAGTGAAGTCAAGCATTTTCAAGCACTTCTCACAATTTCAAGCACTTTATCCGAATTCAAGCACTGTTCTCACAATTTCAAGCACTTTATCCGAATTCAAGCACTTTCTCACAATTTCAAAGCACTGCTGATTCTCTGTCTGTTACTTCAGATGAAAGTAAGGAGCCCCTCCCCACGCCCTCTGAAGACATTTGGTTACAAAGAACTCAATGGAGCTCTAGGAGGGGATTCAGGTGATAAGGGGGGGGGGGGTTACCTTGGTTGCTGATTGGCTAATGGTTACCAAGACAAACATCGTGATGACATCATCAAGTGGCCAAAATCTGATCAGCTCATTTTCAGACAGGTTTTTATAGAAATGGATCAAAAAGAGAGAAAATCTTTGTTCCTGAAACTTTCAGAGTCTCTTTCCACAGAGGGGACACATGTTGATGTAGAAGAGACATGAAGAAGAGGGGACACGTGTTGATGTAGAAGAGACATGAAGAAGAGGGGACACATGTTGATGTAGAAGAGACATGAAGAAGAGGGACACGTGTTGATGTAGAAGAGACATGAAGAAGAGGGGACCATGTTGATGTAGAAGAGACATGAAGAAGAGGGGACACATGTTGATGTAGAAGAGACATGAAGAAGAGGGACACATGTTGATGTAGAAGAGACATGAAGAAGAGGGGACACATGTTGATGTAGAAGAGACATGAAGAAGAGGGGACACATGTTGATGTAGAAGAGCATGAAGAAGAGGGGACACATGTTGATGTAGAAGAGACATGGAGAAGAGGGGACACATGTTGATGTAGAAGAGCATGAAGAAGAGGGACCATGTTGATGTAGAAGAGACATGAAGAAGAGGGGACACATGTTGATGTAGAAGAGACATGGAGAAGAGGGGACACATGTTGATGTAAGAG
The DNA here is from genome assembly GCA_902827135.1 of Harpagifer antarcticus. NCBI lineage: Eukaryota > Metazoa > Chordata > Actinopteri > Perciformes > Harpagiferidae > Harpagifer > Harpagifer antarcticus. The sequence goes on along the minus strand of CADEHL010001151.1, from coordinate 15,340 downwards.
ACATGGAGAAGAGGGGACACATGTTGATGTAGAAGAGACATGAAGAAGAGGGGACACATGTTGATGTAGAAGAGACATGAAGAAGAGGGGACACATGTTGATGTAGAAGAGACATGAAGAAGAGGGGACACATGTTGATGTAGAAGAGACATGAAGAGAGGGGACACATGTTGATGTAGAAGAGACATGAAGAAGAGGGGACATTGTTGATGTAGAAGAGACATGAAGAAGAGGGGACACATGTTGAAGTAGAAGAGACATGAAGAAGAGGGGACACATGTTGATGTAGAAGAGACATGAAGAAGAGGGGACACATGTTGATGTAGAAGAGACATGAAGAAGAGGGGACACATGTTGATGTAGAAGAGACATGAAGAAGAGGGGACACATGTTGATGTAGAAGAGACATGAAGAAGAGAGGGACACATGTTGATGTAGAAGAGACATGAAGAAGAGGGGACACATGTTGATGTAGAAGAGACATGAAGAAGAGGGGACACATGTTGATGTAGAAGAGACATGAAGAAGAGGGGACACATGTTGATGTAGAGGAGACATGAAGAAGAGGGGACACATGTTGATGTGAAACATAGATCCGACAGAACATGCATCACTTGTTTATAGTCCTTTAACTGTTCAATTCATGCTTTCTGATTATTTTATAAACCGAACGGTTAACCGGGTCCGGGTTCAGTTTCTCTTCACATCCTGCTGTCATTATTTGAGCCACTAAAACCTCCAGAGTGTATTGTTTTTTTATTAAATCTTAATTCTAATGTGTACGTTCTCCTCCTTGAAGGAAGAAACAGAGTCAAGTGTCCTTATTCTTCTTCTTCTTCTTCTTCTTCTTTACTCATTCATTTGCTATGTCCATGTTACTGCTCTCTCTCCTCTCCATAAGTGATCGGGGGCGTCACTCCCCAGCTTAACCAATCACTTCGCTCTATTCTCACAAGCCTATCACAGCGCTCCGCTAACCCTTTTAAATCTGCTCCCCTCCCCTGACAGCTGTCATTTCAGGTGACTCGCCGCAACCCTCCTCCCCCTTTTCACCCCTGTCCCTCTGAATCCAGGGTCAAGCTAAGCCCTCCCCTTCAGACCGACCCCAACTATCCATTCACCACCACCAGGGTCAAGCTAAGCCCCTCCCCTTCAGACCAACCCAACTATCCATTCACCACCACCAGGGTCAAGCTAAGCCCCTCCCCTTCAGACCGACCCCAACTATCCATTCACCACCACCAGGGTCAAGCTAAGCCCCTCCCCTTCAGACCGAACCCAACTATCCACCACCAGGGTCAAGCTAAGCCCCTCCCCTTCAGACCGAACCCAACTATCCATTCACCACCACCAGGGTCAAGCTAAGCCCCTCCCCTTCAGACCGACCCCAACTATCCATTCACCACCACCAGGGTCAAGCTAAGGCCCTCCCCTTCAGACCGAACACAACTATCCATTCACCACCACCAGGGTCAAGCTAAGCCCCTCCCCTTCAGACCAACCCCAACTATCCATTCACCACCACCAGGGTCAAGCTAAGCCCTCCCCTTCAGACCAACCCCAACTATCCATTCACCACCACCAGGGTCAAGCTAAGCCCCTCCCCTTCAGACCGACCCCAACATCCATTCACCACCACCAGGGTCAAGCTAAGCCCCTCCCCTTCAGACCGACCCCAACTATCCATTCACCACCACCAGGGTCAAGCTAAGCCCCTCCCCTTCAGACCGACCCAACTATCCATTCACCACCACCAGGGTCAAGCTAAGCCCCTCCCCTTCAGACCGAACCCAACTATCCATTCACCACCACCAGGGTCAAGCTAAGCCCCTCCCCTTCAGACCGAACCCAACTATCCATTCACCACCACCAGGGTCAAGCTAAGCCCCTCCCCTTCAGACCGACCCAACTATCCATTCACCACCACCAGGGTCAAGCTAAGCCCCTCCCCTTCAGACCGACCCCAACCATCCATTCACCACCCACCAGGGTCAAGCTAAGCCCCTCCCTCATTCTGAAGTGATACCGTCCACTCCTGCTGAAGCCTTTCAGACAGGTTCGTTTCCTCGTCCTCTGAGGTCACCTTCGTGCCACACAGAGACGCTCTACAGCTCTGCCGAGGCCACATGACAGGAAGGAGAAGTGAAAGTGAGGTTTACTATGATGAAACAAGTTGTTAAAGGAGTGTTGAGTAAATAGTGAGTGTGGCTAGATATGAGAATGAGAAGTGTAGGGTGTTGAAAATAGACAGCCACTTTACCGCCCTTACAGTACAGTGTACTAAATACATTTAAATCAAGATTATAGTCAAGTAGTTAAACTGCATGATGATGATACGTTAACAGCTGCCCTTGCAACGTGAAGCCGTTCCCATTCAAATCAAAGAGGGTTAGATTTCCTAACATGTCCCCACCTGCATCTCAGGTTCATCCAATCAAACGCTCTCTCCTGGGACATGTCTCCAGGCTTTAATGTTCAAAAAGCTCTTTATTCTTCTCATACTGCCTGTGCTGCAGAACCTCTTTTCACCCTCTGTCTGAAACCAGAGCCCAGTCTGCTCTGATTGGTTAGCTGGCCGGCTCTGTTCCAATCCAATTGCACATTTAAAAACAACAGAGTTGAACAAAGTGCTGTACATCAACAACTGTATAAAAACATAGCATAAATACATGAGAAACAGACGGGACATGAAACAAATGTGAAACACGAGACGATGAAACCAGACCAGAAGCCAGACTGAGAAACTCCGACGTGACGTACGAAACACGGGGTGATGTACAAGCACAAGCGTCACCTGGTCTGTACATGCCAGGGGAAAGAAGAGGGTTTTCAAACGAGATTTAAAAACAGAGCTGGAGCAAGTCTGACCTGGAGGGGCAAGGTCTAACCTGGAGGGGCAAGGTCTGACCTGGAGGGGCAAGGTCTAACCTGGAGGGGCAAGGTCTGACCTGGAGGGGCACGTCTGACCTGGAGGGGCACGTCTGACCTGGAGGGGCACGTCTGACCTGGAGGGGCAAGGTTTGACCTGGAGGGGCACGTCTGACCTGGAGGGGCACGTCTGACCTAGAGGGGCACGTCTGACCTGGAGGGGCACGTCTGACCTGGAGGGGCACGTCTGACCTGGAGGGGCAAGGTTTGACCTGGAGGGCAAGGTTTGACCTGGAGGGGCACGTCTGACCTGGAGGGGCACGTCTGACCTGGAGGGGCAAGTCTGACCTGGAGGGGCACGTCTGACCTGGAGGGGCACGTCTGACCTGGAGGGGCAAGTCTGACCTGGAGGGGCAAGTCTGACCGGGGGGGGGAACCCTTTTCCTCTCAAGCGACATTTACATTTCTACAACATCCTCCGAGGGCCGTGCAAATGATTGCCCTCTGCTTAAAAACACTAAAATCACAGCCCATTCATTTCATGCTGTGCAAAGAAAAAGCAACCGATCCAGATATCTCACCGTGCACGTGCACGTGCACGGTGTGGCGTGACCACCAACACAGAAAGACATGGACACAAGATGTGTGCAAATGTATTTAGTTTCCTATCCATGTGGACATGATTTAAGTGGGGGGGGGGGGACCTCACCTCCTCTAGGGGGGTCCGGGGGCATGTTCCCCCGGGAAGATTTGTTTTAAATGTTGAAGTTAAAAGCATCAATCTGGTGCACTTTGAGAGCTACATGAGGAGACCTATGGAGGCCGGAGGCCCCCCACCCTGCTCTACAGGGAAGGACCAGAGCAGAATGCGGCCTCTTTAAATAGCCTCCTTTTTCAATAATGAACAGATTAGCAGAAATTCTACCGGCACGCTTTTTTATATATTTAAAAGCGCTGGGCGTCAAGCGCTGCCTGTCGTCTCCCTGTGATCCTCCTTCTGCTTCTAATCTGCATCCATTTATACACAGAGACATATTGGATTATGTGCCGGATTACACGGCAGCACACAGAGAGGAGGCGATCACCTGGCAGCGGCCTCGCCCTCTGAGCGCTGGCTCGACTCGTTTTACAACTAGAAACACACACACACACACACACACACACACACACTTTGGAGACTGAATATTTGTGGGGTTTGACTGAAGGTCGGACAACATTTAATGTGTTTGACGACTTGATGGGATTTTTCTAAATTATATATATTTTTTTTAAACACAAACAAACTGGACTTTACACGGGAGCCAGTTCTCAGTAAATTATTTTGTCGATTAGATTAAATAAGCAATCAGTTATTTGAAGTAAATCATTAAGTTAACATACAATGAAATGATGACTGATCAATCATCCACTCAAAGTGCTTTCCAAGCTACGAACAACACATATTACAATAAGTTGAAATGTGGAAAACAAGATCAACAAAAAGTCACATTGATCGACGGCGAAGTGTTGATCAATATAAATATATAAGCTATGGAGGTTTAGCACAGCATGAAGCCAGACTGAAAGTGCTTTGGCTTTAAGAAAGTCCATATCTTCAGCTCGAAGGTGACGGCAGAGCAAACTCGATCGACAAACAAACTAATTCCAAAAGATTAGAAATTCCTTTCTGAAACGTAGAGTAGAAGCAAGTCGTGGATAAAAAGATGAACAGAGACTTCACCTGGCTCTAAAGCGGCAGCAATACCAGTCATGAGAGGAGGTGACCATAAACCAGTTAACTGGGGACATAAACCAGTTAACTGAGGACATTAAACCAGTTAACTGAGGATATAAACCAGTTAACTGGTTTATATCCTCAGTTAACTGGGGACATAAACCAGTTAACTGGGGATATAAACCAGTTAACTGAGGACACATAAACCAGTTAACTGGTTTATATCCTCAGTTAACTGGGGACATAAACCAGTTAACTGGGGATATAAACCAGTTAACTGAGGACATTAAACCAGTTAACTGGGAATATAAACCAGTTAACTGAGAATACACCTGTGAGGGGCCGCGAGAGAGAGACCAGCACCTGCACCTGCAGCTGTGAGGGGCCGCGAGAGAGAGACCAGCACCTGCAGCTGTGAGGGGCCGTGAGAGAGAGACCAGCACCTGCACCTGTGAGGGGCCGCGAGAGAGAGACCAGCACCTGCACCTGCAGCTGTGAGGGGCCGCGAGAGAGAGACCAGCACCTGCACCTGTGAGGGGCCGTGAGAGAGAGACCAGCACCTGCACCTGTGAGGGGCCGTGAGAGAGAGACCAGCACCTGCACCTGTGAGGGGCCGCAGAGAGAGAGAGACCAGCACCTGCACCTGCAGCTGTGAGGGGCCGCGAGAGAGAGAACCAGCACCTGCACCTGTGAGGGGCCGTGAGAGAGAGACCAGCACTGCACCTGTGAGGGGCGTGAGAGAGAGACCAGCACCTGCACTGTGAGGGGCCGTGAGAGAGAGACCTGCACCTGCACCTGTGAGGGGGTGAGAGAGACCTGCACCTGTGAGGGGCCGCAAGAGAGAGACCGCACCTGCAGCTGTGAGGGGCCGTGAGAGAGAGACCAGCACCTGCACCTGTGAGGGGCCGCAAGAGAGAGACCAGCACCTGCACCTGTGAGGGGCCGCGAGAGAGAGACCAGCACCTGCAGCTGTGATGGGCCCGTGAGCGGAGCACACAGACCGACACACTCAGCTATGGCTCTGTCGCATACATTGAATTATTTCAATTTACGCACCCTCCCAACATTTTAACTATTCATAACTCCTATTGGAGGACTCGTCCCCATCCCGAGTTCCCATCGAGCCGTTGAGCAATACACGCCTCTTCTTTTATGTTCACACTTTACTATCAATAAAGTTTCCTTAAGGCTTTGTTTAGTCATCACTGAAGGTGGAAGAAGTACTCAGATATTGTACTAGAGTAAAAAGTAGAAGTACTCAGACCTTGTACTAGAGTAAAAGTAGAAGTACTCAGACCTTGTACTAGAGTAAAAGTAGAAGTACTCAGACCTTGTACTTGAGTAAAAGTAGAAGTACTCAGATATTGTACTTGAGTAAAAGAAGAAGTACTCAGATATTGTACTTGAGTAAAAGAAGAAGTACTCAGATATTGTACTTGAGTAAAAGTAGAAGTACTCAGATATTGTACTTTAGTAAAAGTAGAAGTACTCAGATCTTGTACTTGAGTAAAAGTACTCAGCTCTTGTACTTAAGTAAAAGTAGAAGTACTCAGATCTTGTTCTTTAGTAGAAGTACTCAGATCTGGTACTTGAGTAAAAGTAGAAGTACTCAGATCTGGTACTTGAGTAAAAGTAGAAGTACTCAGATATTGTACTTGAGTAAAAGTAGAAGTACTCAGATCTTGTAATAGAGTAAAGTAGAAGTACTCAGATATGTACTTGAGTTTAAAGTAGAAGTACTCAGATCTTGTACTAGAGTAAAAAGAAAGTACTCAGATATGTACTTGAGTTAAAGTAGAAGTACTCAGATCTGTAATAGAGTAAAAGTAGAGTACTCAGATATTGTACTTTGAGTTAAAGTAGAAGTACTCAGATCTTGTTCTTTAGTAGAAGTACTCAGATCTGGTACTTGAGTAAAAGTAGAAGTACTCAGATCTGGTACTTGAGTAAAAGTAGAAGTACTCAGATCTGGTACTTGAGTAAAAGTAGAAGTACTCAGATATTGTACTTGAGTAAAAGTAGAAGTACTCAGATCTTGTAATAGAGTTAAAGTAGAAGTACTCAGATCTTGTACTAGAGTAAAAGTAGAAGTACTCAGATATGTACTTGAGTTAAAGTAGAAGTACTCAATCTTGTAATAGAGTAAAAGTAGAAGTACTCAGATATTGTACTTGAGTTAAGTAGAAGTACTCAGATCTTGTACTAGAGTAAAGTAGAAGTACTCAGATATTGTACTTGAGTTAAAGTAGAAGTACTCAGATCTTGTACTAGAGTAAAAGTAGAAGTACTCAGATCTTGTACTTGAGTAAAAGTAGAAGTACTCAGATCTTGTACTTAAGAAAAGTAGAAGTACTCAGATCTGTTCTTTAGTAGAAGTACTCAGATCTGGTACTTGAGTAAAAGTAGAAGTACTCAGATCTGGTACTTGAGTAAAAGTTAGAAGTACTCAGATATTGTACTTGAGTTAAAGTAGAAGTACTCAGATCTTGTACTTGAGTAAAAGTAGAAGTACCAGAGTGTAGGAATACTCTGTTACAGTAAAAGTCCTGCATTCAAATGTTCCTCAAGTGAAAGTAGGAAAGTATTCTCATCAAAATATAGTGAAAGACAGTGAAAGTAGTCGTTGTGCAGATTGGTCCATTGCGTACTTCTACTTTTACACACGTACAGGATCTGAGTACTTTTTTCTGATTGGCAGCTTAGACGAACTAGCTCAGAAGTTAGCATCCTGAAGCTAATCTGTTGCTACTTGCGTTGTTTTGCCGAAGATAACTCCACTTTGCTCGCTTGTTTTTGACATAAACAAATCCATCCGTCCTCCATCTGAATGTTAACGTTTATATTTGACAGCGAAAAGTCAAAAAGAGGAGCTTATCTCTGGCGCTAACCGTTAGCATATTAGCACACATGGGGAAAAGTAGCACAGCTTTTTTCTCTAAAGCCAACTTTTAATTCAGAACACTACATACCCGAAGGCTCCTCTCGGTTACTTTCACAGTGACTTGTAGCTTAGTTGTATTCCAGTAACGTCAGTAAAGCAGAGTCCCTTCCCCCCCCTCAGAGACCGCTGAGTCCGCAGACAGCGACCGCAACTAGAAACTCCCACCCGCTTCGCCCAAACACAACAAGAATATGCAGCGGAGTCCCGCGATGCGTTCAGGGCACACTGAAAAGTCAGGACAAATGACAATATAACAAAATAAAATAATAATAATAATGCATTTGGTTTATACAGTGGTATAGATAGATAGATAGTAGATAGATAGATAGATAGATAGATAGGTAGAAGTGTGTTCAGACGTTATAATACAATACTTAAAAATACTTATTATAATTAAAAAAGTGGAAAAGAGATTGAACAATTACAAGTAATATAACGGCGTACATTTACTCAAGTACTGAAAACTGGAGGTACTTGTACTTTACTTAAGTTTGATCAGCACAGGATTACACATTTACTTCCACAAGGACAACTGACATGTTAAAGGTCCCATAATGTAGCCATTGCTACTGATCAAACTCCAAACTCACAATGGTTTCTCATACAGCATCTCTGTATAGTATGTGTGTGTGTGTGTGTGTGTGTGTGTGTGTGTGTGTGTGTTTGTGTGTGTGTGTGTGTGTGTGTGTGGTGTGTGTGTGTGTGTGTGTGGTTGTTGTGTGTGTGAAACACTACACTGGTTATGGTTAAGGTTAGGATAAGTCTCCAGGAAATGCATGTAAGTCAATGTAATGTCCCCTGAGTGGTGTATACATGGTATGTGTGTGGGTGTGTGTGTGTGTGTGTCGTGTGTGTGTGTGGGTGTGTGTGTGTGTGTGTGTGGATTGGTCCATTTGGATCAATCCGCGAGAGCCGTACGTCACTACTACCCAGGAAAAAAAATGGAAAAAGAGAAATCCCCAACGAGGCGTTCAGGGGCAGCACAGACAGGTCTTCTCTGTGTAGAGCTTTACTCGCTACAGGGAGCACTTTGAGGGGTTGTGGCTCTGCAGACCGTCACATGCAGAACAACCTTCATAACACAAGGGACGGGTCAGAAACCAGAAAAGCATGACATGGGACCTTTAAAGGTTACCTTGTTCAGGTGTGCGGTCTTCACATACACACTTCAATAAAACTACTTGTTATTAATCATGCATCAAGCTGACATGTTTCACCCTCTGTCTGAAAACCAGAGCCCAGTCTGCTCTGATTGGTTAGCTGGTGGCTCTGTTGTGATTGTTCAACCACTTGTAGATGTCCTGCCCCTTAGCCTATCACGTACAATGTGTTATAGATAGAAGCGTGAGTGTTGCATAGTGATGTCACCATACTCAGGGTCTGGTCTCTAGCTGAACTTGTGTTTCTGAATGTCAGCACTGTGGTCTTCTGTCAGTGAGAGGTTTTATCAACATGATCTTTAGTCTGCAGGCTCATATGTTCTGGTTCTTCTCCTATCAGAGCATCTTCACCACAAGACTCTACAGAGTTATATCAGAGCATCTTCACCACAAGACTCTACAGGTTATATCAGAGCTTCACCACAAGACTCTTCAGAGTTATATCAGAGCATCTTCACCACAAGACTACAGAGTTATATCAGAGCATCTTCACCACAAGACTCTACAGGTTATATCAGAGCATCTTCACCACAAGACTACAGAGTTATATCAGAGCATCTTCACCACAAGACTCTACAGAGTTATATCAGAGCATCTTCACCACAAGACTCTACAGAGTTATATCAGAGCATCTTCACCACAAGACTCTACAGAGTTATATCAGAGCATCTTCACCACAAGACTCTTCAGAGTTATATCAGAGCATCTTCACCACAAGACTCTACAGAGTTATATCAGAGCATCTTCACCACAAGACTCTACAGAGTTATATCAGAGCATCTTCACCACAAGACTACAGAGTTATATCAGAGCATCTCACCACAAGACTCTACAGAGTTATATCAGAGCATCTTCACCACAAGACTCTACAGAGTTATATCAGAGCATCTTCACCACAAGACTCTACAGAGTTATATCAGAGCATCTTCACCACAAGACTACAGAGTTATATCAGAGCATCTTCACCACAAGACTCTACAGAGTTATATCAGAGCATCTTCACCACAAGACTACAGAGTTATATCAGAGCATCTTCACCACAAGACTCTACAGAGTTATATCAGAGCATCTTCACCACAAGACTCTACAGAGTTATGAAAAATGTCCTCATGTCAGAATCGACTGTCAAATGTCCTCCTGCAGTCACTAACAGAGGATGCTGTAAAACCATCACAGTGTCAATGTGTCCCAAATATAACTCTGTTTATTGCTGCTGGAGCTAAACTGAAGAAGTAAGTAAGACATGGTAACAGGAAGTGGAGAAAGGGGCGGGGCTACATTGGATGAATACTGTATTTAACTAGAAGCCAGTGGAGGTGTGTAAAGTAACTTGGTACGATTGCTCAAGTACTGAAATTTGAGTATTTCTATTTTATTCGACTTTGTACTTCCACTTCATTCAGAGGTAAATTGTGTAGTTTTACTCCACTACTTTTTAATAAGTCTTATTTTTGTATGATATAAGTCTTGAAATGCCAGATGTCTTCACTGTTTATGTATTACTCACAGGAGTGAATGTGCAAAGGGATTAGCATCTTTGACCGCCCATCTGACGCAATCAAACCAGTTTCAACAAGTGACATGGAACCAGGGAAGCCTTTTATTCCCACGCTCTGTGAAGGCATCATGAGGAGGTGATCTGAGAACAGGACAGGACATGCTGCAACATAACACGGTCTATTAAAGAAGTGTCTCTACTTTAAAGAGTCCTCTCCTGCTGATGTTCAGGTGTATATCAGTATGTAGTGTCTCTACTTTAAAGAGTCCTCTCCTGCTGATGTTCAGGTGTATATCAGTATATAGTGTCTCTACTTAAAGAGTCCTCTCCTGCTGATGTTCAGGTGTATATCAGTATGTTGTGTTCTCTACTTTAAAGAGTCCTCTCCTGCTGATGTTCAGGTGTATATCAGTGTGTAGTGTTTCTACTTTAAAGAGTCCTCTCCTGCTGATGTTCAGGTGTATATCAGTGTGTAGGGTCTGTACTTTAAAGAGTCCTCTCCTGCTGATGTTCAGGTGTATATCAGTATGTAGTGTCTCTACTTTAAAGAGTCCTCTCCTGCTGATGTTCAGCTGTATATCAGTGTGTAGTGTCTGTACTTTAAAGAGTCCTCTCCTGCTGATGTTCAGGTGTATATCAGTACGTAGTGTCTCTACTTTAAAGAGTCCTCTCCTGCTGATGTTCAGGTGTATATCAGTATGTAGTGTCTCTACTTTAAAGAGTCCTCTCCTGCTGATGTTCAGCTGTATATCAGTGTGTAGTGTCTGTACTTTAAAGAGTCCTCTCCTGCTGATGTTCAGGTGTATATCAATATGTAGTGTCTCTACTTTAAAGAGTCCTCTCCTGCTGATGTTCAGGTGTATATCAGTATGTAGTGTCTCTACTTTAAAGAGTCCTCTCCTGCTGATGTTCAGGTGTATATCAGTATGTAGTGTCTCTACTTTAAAGAGTCCTCTCCTGCTGATGTTCAGGTGCATATCAGTATGTAGTGTCTACTTTAAAGAGTCCTCTCCTGCTGATGTTCAGGTGTATATCAGTATGTAGTGTCTCTACTTTAAAGAGTCCTCTCCTGTGATGTTCAGGTGTATATCAGTATGTAGTGTCTACTTTAAAGAGTCCTCTCCTGCTGATGTTCAGGTGATATCAGTATGTAGTGTCTCTACATGTCTCCACGCTTTATTGTTCAGAAATCTCTTTATTTTTCTCATAATGTCTGTGTTGCAGCACCACTTTTCACCCTCTGTCTGAAACCAGAGCCCGTATGCTCTGATTGGTTAGCTGGCCGGCTCTGTTGTTATTGGTCAACCTCTTACAGATGTCCCGCCCCTTAGCCTATCACGTACAATGTGTTGGAGCGCTAGCCATAGAAGCGCGAGGGCGATTGTGGGAGAGAACTCCCTCGGAGGAAACAGGGATTTCAGCCTTTGCAGACCATTGACATGCACTGAAACCTACAGTATAAAGCACACTACAGGAAATACAGATACATGTTTATTTTTGACAGATTATATCCTAGATGATATTCTCATTGCCTCCTGCCATTAAATGATTGACGGGAACGAACGCAGAGCATCACTCTGTAGGAGAGTTGAAAATGTATTCCAGTGAATTGTTTCTCATTAAATGAAAGTGAGCGGCTTCTTGTTAAAGAGCAAGAAGAATGACTCGACGCTGAGTGTGGTCCTGGCGATCTGGAGAGTGGAGGCTGTAACAGAAAGGTCGCAGGTTCAACATCCGGGCGCCCCACGGAAAACCTGATCGCCCTGACGACTCCTCTTCTAAATGCAAATCGAGCTCTCCAGCAGCAGCATGTTGAACTGATGACTATCTTTGCAACCCAGAGAAATGAAATGCTTTAACGATAGGCGCATTCACACCGCAGTATTTTCCCACAAAGGTTCATGAGAACTAGTTCATGCTAACTCTAGTCTCATGAACTAAGTACAGATCGCGTTCACACCGGAAAAAGTCCCTGGGGAGGATTAGGCAAATGAAGCCGCTGACGCACTTCTTCTTCTTCTGCTTTGGTTACTGGCAGGCTACAAACAACTCACGGCGGATACTGCCCACAGTCCCCGGCCGGAAGTCCCCGGAGTTGTAAGTAAATCGCCAGAACAGAACGCGACACCTCCTCATCTCCACCGCTCCCATGTTTTATTTTGTGTTGCCATACGTTGTCTCTCTGCGTTTCTGCGCCGGGCTAATGCTAATGCTAATAATGCTAATGCGAGGATAATAAAATGGCGGCTTCACAAAACTTTTTGGAAGTTTTACGGGGCGTGGTTTGCAATCCCAGCCAATCAGAAATATAGCTTTTTCTCACAGAGAGCCGCTCGAAAGTCCTGCTCTCTAGCAGGGACTTTCGAGCGGGTAAAAAGGTTCTCATGAACTCATTTTAGTACCGGCTCTTTTTGTGTGAACGCGATAAAAGAGTTCTCATGAACTAAGTTCGCATGAACCTTTGTGGGAAAAGTACCGCAGTGTGAATGCGCCTAATGCATTATTGAGCTGCCAGCATTCAATGTTGACGCGGGCGATTTAGAGAGCTACAGGTGGGTGAAGCGTGTCAAGCTGTCATGCTGCTGAGATGGCTTCCCTTCATGTTAATGGCTAGTACCTGTAGACATATGGAAACAGTAACTTAGTCTCAGTGTCAGAGAACGCAGTAATAGTGAATATAACAATCCTTTATTTACATGAGTGCGTCATCCATCATCTCTCTCCTTTAAAACCGGATCATTGAACTCCAACAGACCAAACTCCGCTTGATTAAAGGTCGTCTAATGCTCCTCGCTCTGTGAGACGAGACAGTGGGAGATATCTCATTTGCTTTCAATTCAAAATCACATCCTCTTTTAATAATCAGCAGAGCCGCACTTTAATGATACCCTGTGTTCCTCGCCTTCAAACGGATCAAACACATCTTTCTTTGTGAAGAGGCAGCACTCAGTCCGCTTACTCAGAGTCCCGCTGTGAGCCCTGAAATGTTGAGGACCCCAAAGTGTTTTGTTAGAAATGTATAGCAGGGTCTCCAGCTGTCTCCAACGGCCGGATGCTAACCTGCATGTCGGGCAATTTGCACGATGAGCACAAGTTGTGTTAACTATCATTAATGCAGACAATAGCTACACAAAGCTTTGGACCATTTCAGTGCGGTTGTTGAGGATGTTAAATCAACGTTTACTTTTTCAGGATAAAAAGACGGTTTTAACTTTAGCTATTGTAACGGATTACATCCCTCTGCTGCTCCGAGGCATAGACATGATTAATACTGGGGACACTGGGGACATGTCCACCACTAGCATTAGGATCTTTTGTAAAACATGTTCTGAAGACAGCGTGCTCACAGCGTACACTCTGGAGGACTGTTCACACTTCCTGGGTGTATTTCCGGTGCACTGTGGACCTAGCTTTTCTATCCTCTAGTCCGCACTAGCTGTCAAAGAGTTTCGGGTTGATTCTAGATTCAAGGCTTTATCATCATGTGCTCAGCGCAGCTTCAGTGTAGAACAAGGCAATGCACAACTGATGTCTCAGGCTCCTCCAACAGAGCAGCAGATATATATATATATATATATTAGGGCGTTAATAACGCGTTAAGCAAAAAAAAAAACGCCACTAATTATTTTAACGCGATTAACGCATGTATTTTTTGTCCTCGGCCGCCCCGTAGTTTCAGAGCATCGAGTTTAAAATACATCTACAAGCTGATGCTGACAGCCCGCTCCTGCCGCCCGCTTGTGGCAGACCACACTTCCACGCTCACCGGCAGGCACCGACTGGCTACCGGGAGGACCGGAGGGTGTGTGTGTGTGGACGAGCGAGCGAGCGGAGAGAGACCTTACGTGTATTGTTGTTGTTAGCATCTGGTGCTAGCTAGCTGCGCTAACGGATATAAGGAGCTGTTTAAATGAAAACAGAGGAGCGACATTTCGCCAAACTGCGCCGAGCACTTGACTTGATGCAGGAAGCCAGACAGTGGGACATGGCACGAGAAGTCAGCACACTCAGCACGGATAGTGCGCAACATGATCGCAGCGTCAGGCAGCTCCCGTTCGAGCATATGCCTTGAGTTCGCACATAGCTCCAACGCCACAACCACACACACACACACACACACACACACACACACACACACACACACACACCATTTGTATTGTATTATGAATGAGAGAGGTTCCAGGTTGTGGTTTAATATTCATGAGAATATTTGTCATGGTTCAAATGATAATAACATTTGTAAAGCATATTAGTCCACTCATATGTTGATAAGAGTATTAAAAACTTGAAAAATATTCCTCTAAGGTAAATTTAGAACAGATCAAAAATGTGCGATTAATTTGCGATTATCGCGATTAACTATTTTAATCGACTGACAGCCCTAATAATATATATATTTTATATATATATATAGATATATATATATATATATATAATATAAAACAGTGCAAGAGAATGTTTTGAGATGTGCAAGTAAATACAAATAAAATATAAATAGTGCAAAAAGAGTAAATGGAAATAATATAGATAATCATTTGCCTGACGCAAACAGATGAAGTTATGGATGTTCTTTACAGAGTTCAGGTGTTTAGCAGTCCTATGGCCTGATGATTAAACAAATGTACATTATCAAAATATAAAGCAGGATATGATATATACATTAATTGGTTAATATTATATGTTTTGTAGTGTTTCAGTTCCTACAACTCGCACACCGTTTTTATGGCAAAAAATTCAAGGATGCTTCATACTTTTGTGATCTTAATACATTTACAACAGCTGGATGTAGGGGGGGGGGGGGGGGGAATTCACTTCATCACATCCTCAGCAGGCCTCAGCAACACATTGCATCCCCTGACACACATGTATCAAATCAACCACGGACACGCACAGACTCACAGACAGGGAACAGGACTCAGAGGAGGGGGGGGGGGATATATTTTTTAAGGGGAATATTTTACTTTATTTTCGAGAATACAGTCGAAATGTAAGGAGTAAAATCGTTGTTCTTCATTATTCAAAAAGTCGAACTCTTGAAAATAAAGTGAACGCCTCCGGGTGTGAAACAGAAAGACGTGCGTTTTAGCGTCTCGAGGAGAGAGAGAACGCGGAAAGCGATGAAGGTTCCTGCAGAAGCACTCGAGAGAGAGGGGGGGGGG
>CADEHL010001150.1:285000-292546 GCA_902827135.1 Harpagifer antarcticus | reverse complement strand
TTTCTAATGCATCTAATCTTTATTTGCTGTTGAGTGATAATGGAAGGACCAGAATGTCAACAAGTGGCTTTCTGCAAAAACACATCACACACAAGTCATTAATGGCTCAGATTGGTGGGAGAGAGTCGAACAGAAGCTGGTGGAGTTTGAGGTTTTGCAGTGACAATGTCGCAGTATGTGTCAAAGTACTACATGGAGCAATTTTAAACTAACTTTGTGAGCAGGTCAAACATATATCAAGTCTCTAGGTGGTTGTGACCCATTTGTGTCATTTCTATCTCCAGGTAACCTCTCCAAAACCTGCACCGCAGATGGCTGGACTGAAATGCACCCTATTGACATCGCCATGAACTGTGGATACAATCTCAACAGCACCAGCGACGATGTGAGTAAAAGCACTGCAGCCTTTAAGACGCCTCAGTAAAGATACCCACTTGTATCATTGTGACTGAACCGCGCAGCTCAGCGGGAAATCACCTCGAGACCCAGGCAGGAAGAATTAGAAAACATCCTTTCTTTTCTCTGCGGGTGGTCGCTGTTGATAGTTGTAGGTTGTTGGTTTCAAAACTCCAGTGTTTGTTATGAGCTGCCTCAATGACAGGGTGGAATACAAGTAGGCTAGCACAAGAGGTACAGAACATTTAAATTATACTATAGATAGAATAAACCAACATCCAGAAATAAATGCGATGCTTTTTTAAGACATGTGTTGTAGGAAATGTGCTTGTTTGACGTTATCTAAAAGAGTGAGATGATTTAGATTGTGTTTTAAGTAGAGTTGCAGCAATTAGCAGCGTTTAGCTTAGCCTAGTTTAGCGGATCTGTCCATGCTAATCCTTAAGTGTAATTTAAGTTTTACTTTTGGTGGAATAAACAGCTACTTTCTGTAAACACATCCAGAAAGAAAATTGAGTTTAATTTAGGAAATATACTGCGGTATACATTTGCCTTATAGTCAAGAGTACAATTATTAGATCAATACCACTCTTGTGTTTTAACACTAGAACCGCCAGAGGTGTTTGTATACCAAAAACCCGCCACCTGGGTCAAATTGACCCGCTATTAGAATGCATTGATTTTCAAGGTAAAATGTTCTTTTATTGAACGGTAAGTTTTGATCGCACAGGGATGAAACGTATACCAATAGAATCTGTGGACTCTCAGCTTTTCATATGACATGGCTCGACATTATAAATGGCCCGCTGGCCCGGAAGCATTATTTAGACACCCTGGCCAGCATAACGTAGCCTACTTTCAACTCGCCCCACAGCTGTTTGCTTTGCCTTCACTACAGTCTGTCTATCTCTCTCTCTCTCTCTCTCTCTCTCTCTCTCTCTCTCTCAATCTCTCTCAATTTATAAGGAACCGCAGTAGACAAAAGGCGTTGCTATAGCAACACGTCATGTTTATATGAAAAGGGGTGGGGTCAATATGACCCGCTTGTCGGAAATAGGTATAAATGGCATTTTTTTTGGGCGATTTCTTCAATCTGACTTCATATTGACAATTTTTAACAACATAGGGTGCTACATAACACACTTTCAGGAAAAGTCACAGACTGGGAGACTTTAATATTTTATTGAAAAGAAAGTGACATACAATAAACAGAGCTCTGGGTCACATTGACCCGATTGGCGGTTCTAGTGGTTGTAAAGTGCTGTTGTGCCGCAGAGGTGGTTAGCTTAGCCTAGCCTGGCACACACATTGAGATAGAGGGAAACATTAGTTCTGCATCTGTTTCAAGCTCAAAAATAAGTTTATCAGCAGCTGTTAAGCTCACTATTTACCACAATAAACATGGCATGCTAAAGAATTTGAATGAGTATGTTTAACTTTTGAGACAGCCTGCTTCCTGTCTAGCTTAGTCTAGCTAAAATAAGTGTGCTCTGTTTTAAGGGGCAGTGAAAACAAGCTGTCAACACAACATTCATAAATGCATACTTTGTTTAGTATGGTATTTTTCAGTTTTGTTTTCTGGCAACCAGATGAATAAAAGTCCAATATTCACTGCGAGTGACTCATTCCAGCTTTTATCCTAGTTTAATTACAAATAACGTTTTATTTAAGCCACTTAAACTCACAGAAAAGAGTGGTATTGAACTTCGGGCAACACATGTTGAACTAGTCCTTTTACACTTGAACATTTAATGACTTCAAAAGCGAAAATATTCTCAAATAAACCAATAATTCATTTTTGCTGAGGCATGAAGCAAAACACACTTTTTTATTAACAATGGCAGATCCGTTCATAATTCCTGCCTCAGTTATCAGCATTAATTTACAAGTCATTAAGGGTTATTCATACTGACTTCAGGGCTAGAAATGGAATACATACATCCAATATGTTTCACTTTAATGTGGAGTTTACTAATGTGGGTAAGCTGGAGCAGGGTGGAAAATGGATGTGCGCTGCAGGGTGGTAAAAGCTTTCTTGTTGGGCACTCTGCTCTCTGAGACTCATGAAATGCCACATAGGAAGTCAGGAGGGAGCCGGCTGGTGGAATACACTAAAAGGAATTCGATGTTGGCCTTTCTGCATACTTTATATCTCAGTATGCAGAGTTTTTAATCTTTTTAATCTTATTTTCACCCAGCATTTAGCATACAGTGCAATGGCAGCGACAGTGTGAAGATATTCTGAAAAAAGCCTCCATGAAGTAAGATGAATGAATCTAGTTGTACTGATTGTTTTTATTCTTTGTTTAAAAGGTCTTTGAAGTCAGAAATTGGCTTTCTTTCAGACGATAACAATTTTTTTATTACATGTATAGATTGTCGCTGCCTTATCGTACAGTGAGTATTTATGAGTTGTTGTAAGAAGCTGAAAAATTGTATTAGCTTAAAAAATCTCACTTCAACGTTCACTTACAAAATCTAACTGAACTATCAAAGTAAAGTTTAGTTCTGTTAGTCGAGGTGGAGATCGTTCTTTTCATATGATAAGGTCGTTTATTTACACGTTAGACAATACAAACTCTTTAGTTTCGGTTTCCTTCACTGTGAAATGTTTTCTTTTCGTCAGGGCAAGTTTTTCTGGCAAGTGAAGATCGGCTACACCATCGGCCACAGTGTTTCCCTCATATCTCTGACCGCAGCTATTGTGATCCTCTGCATCTTCAGGTACGTAGAAACACAGTCACATATAATCATCTTAAAGAGCTCCATAGCACTTTCCTCATCGGGAACAATCATAATTCTCAATTTATGCAGAGAAAGTTACACAGAAACACAGTTTTCACTCTTGAAAGCAGTTCAAGAAATGGTATCTTTTTCAAATCTCTGTTGTTTATAAGAAGGATAATAAGGACAAAACCTGTCACCGCTGCAAGACCCCGAGAGCATTAGCATGAGTCATTTCCCATAAAGCACGGTGACATTGACAGTATGTCTGCCGGCACGTTGACAAGATGACAGCTTATACATTTCAGTGTCGCACATCAAACACTGAGAACTGGGATGTGATCATATCTGAACTGGGATGTGATCATATCTGATCAGTGCAGCTTTAGGGCTTATGTTAAACTATAAAAGACAAGAAGGAAGAAGCGAACACTTTCAAACCTGATAATCCTTTCATGCATTTCGTACATCACGGATCTGGTGATTGCACGTGTCTCCAGATTGACATTTAGTGGGATTAAGGAGACTGATGTTTGATATGTGACAATTCATAAGATCCTCAAGCAAAGTCACAGTTTTGATGTTGACTCACAGCTTCAGACAGCAGTTGACTTAATAAAGTTATCTTTATTTAATGACGTTTTTAAACCTCCGTTGTAAACTTTTAAGACCTTTTATTGTCTTGGATTGTGTACATCTGTGCACTTTTCCCACATTTTGAAAATCGCTACAGATAAACTATGTGTAAAGTAATGATTGGTTCTACAAAAGTCCCCCTTTGCACTCACGTAATCTCCTTGAATTCGAGGCCAAGGTAATGTAATGCAACGACTTCCATCCTACCGTCCATTCTCCCCTGTATACCCAGCTCCACAGGGACCCTCCCTGTGGCAACAGGAAATTGCTTCTGCAGTAGCATTTGCATTCACGGGTCTTGTTCTGCAACTGTGTGAGTCACAGATCAGAGCTCCTTTCCATGTTCTTCACAAAGGTGTGAATTGCTTGACAAGAGTTTTGTTTTCCACAAGCCACGCAAAGGTCAGGATAAAATATAAATAAGAAAGTGTGGAATCAAGATATAACAACAGGTTTGAAGCAGAAGGACAGTTGTGATCGGGCAGTGGGAGGTGAAGAGTGTGTGTTGGTGGGGACAGAGTGTGTGTTGGGTGTGTTGGTGGGGACAGAGTGTGTGTTGGGTGTGTTGGTGGGGACAGAGTGTGTGTTGTGTGTGTTGGTGGGAACAGAGTGTGTGTTGGTGGGGACAGAGTGTGTGTTGGGTATTTTGGTGGGAACAGAGTGTGTGTTGGGTGTGTTGGTGGGGACGGAGTGTGTGTTGGGGTGTGTTGGTGGGGACAGTGTGTGTTGGGTGTGTTGGTGGGGACAGAGTGTGTGTTGGGTGTGTTGGTGGGGACAGAGTGTGTGTTGGTGGGGACAGAGTGTGTGTTGGTGGGAACAGAGTTGTTTTAGGTGTGTTGGTGGGACAGAGTGTGTGTTGGTAGGGACAGAGTGTGTGTTGGGTGTGTTGGTGGGGACAGAGTGTGTGTTGGGTATGTTGGTGGGAACAGAGTGTGTGTTGGGTGTGTTGGTGGGGACAGAGTGTGTGTTGGTAGGGGACAGAGTGTGTGTGTGGGTGTGTGTTGGTGGGGACAGAGTGTGTGTTGGGTATGTTGGTGGGAACAGAGTGTGTGTTGGGTGTGTTGGTGGGGACAGAGTGTGTGTTGGTGGGGACAGAGTGTGTGTTGGGTATGTTGGTGGGGACAGAGTGTGTGTTGGGTGTGTTGGTGGGGACAGAGTGTGTGTTGGTGGGGACAGAGTGTGTGTTGGGTATGTTGGTGGGGACAGAGTGTGTGTTGGTGGGGACAGAGTGTGTGTTGGGTATGTTGGTGGGGACAGAGTGTGTGTGTGGGTGTGTTGGTGGGGACAGAGTGTGTGTTGGTGGGGACAGAGTGTGTGTTGGGTGTGTTGGTGGGGACAGAGTGTGTGTTGTGTGTGTTGGTGGGGACAGAGTGTGTGTTGGTGGGAACAGAGTGTGTGTTGGGTGTGTTGGTGGGGACAGAGTGTGTGTTGGTGGGGACAGAGTGTGTGTTGGTGGGGACAGAGTGTGTGTTGGGTGTGTTGGTGGGACAGAGTGTGTGTGGTGGGGACAGAGTGTGGTTGGGGTGTGTGTTGGTGGGGACAGAGTGTGTGTTGTGTGTGTTGGTGGGGACAGAGTGTTTGTTGGTGGGGACAGAGTGTGTGTTGGTGGGGACAGAGTGTGTGTTGGGTGTGTTGGTGGGGACAGAGTGTGTGTTGGGTGTGTTGGTGGGGACAGAGTGTGTGTTGTGTGTGTTGGGTGGGGACAGAGTGTTGTTGGTGGGGACAGAGTGTGTGTTGGGGGGTGTGTGTTGGTGGGGACAGAGTGTGTGTTGGTGGGGACAGAGTGTGTGTTGGTGGGGACAGAGTGTGTGTTGGGTGTGTTGGTGGGGACAGAGTGTGTGTTGTGGGGACAGGGTGTGTGTTGGTGGGGACAGAGGGGTGTGTTGGTGGGGACAGAGTGTGTGTTGGTGGGGACAGAGTGTGTGTTGGTGGGGACAGAGGGTGTGTTGGTGGGACAGAGTGTGTGTTGGTGGGGACAGAGGGTGTGTTGGTGGGGACAGAGTGTGTGTTGGTGGGGACAGAGTGTGTGTTGGTGGGGACAGAGTGTGTGTTGGTGGGGACAGAGTGTGTGTTGGTGAGATGTGGAGAGTCACACCACGGATTACAGGCAGGGAGAATCACCATGACAGTTTCCCGAGCTCTTGAGGAAAAAGCTTTGGAGAGCAGACAATGCAATCTCTTTATTTCTGACAAGGAAGCATGTTATTGTGGGTTACTTCCTGGTTTCCTACACAAATCCTTTAGCCATTAGAAAAATATATTGTAACAAAGTTAAACAATTACTTTATTGATTTAATTATGAGCTAAAATTGAAAAATAATGTCTATTTTTTGATGGAAAAGTATTAAAGATCTGTGGTCTGCGTAGTTATGGAGATGAAATGTCACCGACATAGACACAGATAATTACACGTCTCGCGACTCTCTCAGTGTCTGATCAGTTAGACTGCCGTTGCATTCAGGCTCAGAGTCTAACAGTTAGACTGCCGTTGCATTCAGGCTCAGAGTCTAAATATTTCGGAGGGAAGGGTTCACATTGACATTGCAGCGGCTGTTAAACAGCAGAGACAGAATGTTAACAAGCTCTCTGGGCTGTGTGATAAGGTTATAAAACTTTAATGACTCCTGGGGGGGGTTCTAAAGTGATGGTGCATGTGCTGCATTACAGCTGAGAACAAGCACAAACAAATGATGTGAGTCAATGGCAGCCTCCACACAACTGCAGACATGTGCACCCATCTGTCGGTCTCTTTTAATCGTCTTTCAAAAAGAAGATTACAAAGGTTTAATTAGTCATTTGTAAATACACTTCCCTTGTCTTTGAAGTGCGTGAAGGAGCATTAAAAACCAAAGCAGACCCAACCACACAGTGATAAAAGAAGCTAACGAGCTCAATTATTATTAGTCAGTCTTTGATTTGATGTCTTTAAAGCTATTAACTCCAAGGACATTGGATAATGAGCATGAAGGGCTTCTTCTTATCGAATTGTGTTTGCCCTTTGTCTGGTGATCTGTATTCTTGCTCTGTGCATCTCAGGAAGCTCCACTGCACGAGGAACTACATCCACATGCATCTGTTCGTGTCGTTCATCCTGAAGGCCATCGCCGTCTTCATCAAGGACGTCGTCCTCTACGAGGTCGGCGAGGTGGACAACTGCTCCGCCTCGGGCTCCGTGAGTTCATCGCCGTTGTTTTTGTCGCTTCATGTGTTTGAGTTTTGGGGATTCTTGTTGTCCTTGATCCCAGGAGTCAATCCCCTAAAGTAAACATGTCACAAGTAGGCTAATTATCCACCTTAAACCGCCATTATAAAGAGACCCTCAGTTCAAATAGGCATGCCATACGGCCCGTCCACACGGCGGCGTGCGTTGAAGCTTCAACGCTTCTGCCCGTTCACTTTGAATGGGGTGACGTCACGCTTTGCCGAACTGCATTGTGGTCGCTTCACTTTCCTCGCATTGCTCGCTTCAAGAGTTGAGCAATGTTCAACTTTTGAAGCTTCGGCGGAAGCGTCAGCCAATCAAATCATATGCCAGTACAAGCTCTAGCCAATCAAAGCGTGTGCTTGTGTGTCCGGGGCGGGAGATTCATGTGATTGGTTGTTGGTCGAGTTTCAGACAAGCTCACCGGCAAGCTGCAACGCACGCCGCCGTGTGGACGCTGCGTAACGCTACCCCATTTGACACTCCATCGACCCCTCACTTCGAGACACTTGAACTCCCTTCACGTTGGTTACGTAACCTAAATTACATACATGTAGTAATTTGGCTTACATAAAGAAAGCTATGGTC
>CADEHL010001150.1:105000-280000 GCA_902827135.1 Harpagifer antarcticus | reverse complement strand
TCTGGTGCACTTTGAGAGCAACATTAAGAGATCTATGGATACATCTCTCAACACCCAGATGAAACACAACTGTAAGCAGATGTTCTTTTTCTTTATGGATATTTTACAAATCACTCCCCTTTCAAACTGTATTCTTGTTTTACTGCCATATAGTATTTCATAACTGTTTTTCCTTTATTCTCTTATTTTTTTTATAACGATAATGATCATATGAAAGTGTGCCGCGGAAATAATCTTTTGAATAATTTGTGACCAAACCGTTTGAGACCCACTGAGATAACTTAGACTAAAGTTCACTATCTAAACACTCAGAGAGTCCTTTAGCTCACCTGAGTCAAGCACACTTTTATTTCCATGCAACTCTCTGATTGGTCTGGTGTCTTGCCTCTGTTGCATTCACTGAACACGGGAAATTTCAGTCCTGTCGTCCTCTCTATGATGAGGTTCACGTAAAGCACGGTTAATGTATTATATTATTGAGGTAGAATTGTCCGGTGCTACAGAAAAAACATTCGAGGCAGGCCAAAATATTATTTTACCAACAATGTGGAATTTATTGGCTACATATTACGCAGATTATGCACAGTGGGAGCAGCAATAACCGTCAAATAATAATTCAGACAGGGGAGCTCCGCACCCCCTGCCTGCCGCTAGGGGGTGCTGCAGCGGCCTCAGCACCCCCCTTCCCGCGAGAAGAGAAACACATCTGAGACGGCTCAGGAATTAATATCGCTTTATGCTTGTTGTTCGATAGCATGCTCATATTTATTCGTATTTTTCATATAACGTATCAATAATCGTCCCTTTTGTTTAATATTTACTGTCTCTATTATACTGTGTTTATTAATACAAGCTCTATAGTGTGTTTCATTTCTTAACCACTGTTTATACCCATAAATACTGTTCATACTGTCGCTTTTTTATATCTGTCAGGTGCTGGGATATAATCGAGAACACTGATGTCTTCTGGTGGATCATTAAAACCCCAATTTTGGCGTCAATCTTGGTGAGTTCACAAGCTTTGAGCAAATGTATTTCTAAACGTACTTGAGCTGTTGACACTGTCACAGTATAACTAATTGCCACTGAGAGAGCACACAGATGTATCAGTTGTTATCTCAGACTTACCTGGCAGTGTAATTATTCTTATTCTCATTTATATTCCTTCTGCGAGTCGAAGTCCATTTTAGTAACGTGTGGAGAGTTTGGTGTGTCTCACATTTCTAATTTCCCTTGGGACGGTTGACTCGGGATCAATCAGCAGACATTTCTCAGCGTCTTCATCAGCATCTATAGAAACATTTGAAATAGAGGTTGAAAAGAGGAATGTTTTTAATGAACATGGTGGAAATAAAGTGTGACATTAAATTAACAAACCAAACCTAGATTTAGATTCAAAGCTACATGAAATACCTATTTTGGATCAAATTGCATCGAAAAACCTCCAAAGCTCACTATTCGACAGATATGACATTTATTCAGAGATATACATTAAGGGTTGTTAATGATTCTTTTTGTATTACTTTAGGACAGAACCAGGTTAGCCGCAGGTTAGCCGCCTGCCCCTATTTTAATTATTTGTGAGGTCTCACTGTAATTGCTGAAAAGTTAGACAGAATTAGATTTATGATTCGAAAATAATAAAAGTAAGGTAGACATGTGGAGATTATCCGGCTGAACACAACGTGCATTTATCTAACAGGTTCGTTTTCCACAGACCTTATTTCCAGCTATTTTCCAAAACCCTATGGAGAAATCCCATTGCTCTTTTGTCAAGGGAATTCGAGCGGAGCTTACTTCCGGGTTTTAGGACGCGTCACTGCACCTCTTGCATAGACCTCACAGCGGGCGGAACTTGTCATAAAGTCCGCGAAAATAAAGCCCGCCCATTTAGAGGGAAGATATGATTGGTCAATTGTACTGTCTTTTGACATTACTCTCTCATTTACTATAGCGGGCCCTCTGTGAATGTAGAGAGGGACCAAGCTCTCCCGTCTTCACAGTAACTCGCAGAGACGGCGTTTAACCCTTCACATTCCAACAGAAACTGAACAGGCAGATTCGAAGGATTTATTTCTTTGGAAATATTATTTTAAATACAATTAAATCAAGTTATTTTGGTAAAACTAATGAAAAATGTAACTACAAAAATATATTAAAAAATATATTAAAAATAATATTTAAAAAAAAATGTTTTTTTTTTAATGTTTTCAAATATTATTTTTTAGAATATCTTAGGCCTAGAGGGCCCTGACGACTCGCCACTGCGTCTGAGGGCTTCTTAACATTGAACAAACTATGAATGTGTCATACCCACTTAACGAGAAGAAACTCAGCTATCAGACACTATTAACCATTTTTAGCGAAACACAAGGGTAATACCAAGCCTCTGAATTAGCACAGAATTCACGGTAGAAAATATTGTATTACTTATCGGATCTGCACAAAACTCAGGGCAGCGAAGGCAAACCCAGACAACATACAACGTAGCTTTACGGAGCCAAAACGGCAAATATGTCTTACCTTTGCTGTGTTTCTGATCAAAAGTTGTGTTCAATTGCATTAAAACGATTAAAACGCTGCTGAAGGTTAACCCTATGTGTCTGCGTCACTTTGAAATGATTACTGATAATCCATCATTCCATTTTTGTCAAAAACGGAGATTTCATATTAGCTGCTATGAGAGCCCAGCTTCCGGTTTTGGGCAAACTGCGTGCGTATCACTCTCACTCCTCAATGGTAATGTTTAAATGGATTTTAGGAACTTCTCCTCGATTCGATTGGCTCTAACGGTTCAAAAGAGGTGTCAATCATCAAAATCGACCAATGGGTTCCAGACATATGGAAAATCCACCCAAATGACCCCAGAAGTGGGTTTTTTCTTATAAACCTCTCTAAAAAGGTCAAATGTCACTTGTTTTGCA
Source organism: Harpagifer antarcticus (assembly GCA_902827135.1). Classification (NCBI taxonomy): domain Eukaryota; kingdom Metazoa; phylum Chordata; class Actinopteri; order Perciformes; family Harpagiferidae; genus Harpagifer; species Harpagifer antarcticus. The sequence goes on along the minus strand of CADEHL010001150.1, from coordinate 277,076 downwards.
TCAATCTTGATACAGGGTACTTCTTATATGTTATAGTTTGGATTCCTAAAGCTTTTAGTCTACTATCCCATCATTCAAGGGTTTTCACTATAAGTCATGTTTTCTTTTTTGGACGGACACTATAATTTACATTGTTTTACTATGTTCAATCTGAATTTACGTTAAAATTAAAAAAAACTATATTGATTCTGACTCTTCTACATCCAACTCACAGGTTTATCATTGCTTGGAGAAAAAAGATTATTAATTGACCCCTTTCAGAAGTGAAGTTATAGTCAATTGTTCTGGGAATGTCATTTTCGAGCCTGAGACCTGAAAAACAGGCTCAGGGCTTAACTGGTTAATTTCACCATGAGTAAATGTTCCCATTATCTGCTATTTTCAGCACTTAACACATCGTGAAATACTCCCTTGTCCTAATATCTCCACAGATGAACTTTATTCTCTTCATCTGCATCATACGAATACTTCGCCAGAAAATCAACTGCCCTGATATTGGAAGAAACGAGTCCAACCAGTACTCGTGAGTATCATCTTTTTAAACGCTGGTAATGTGTATTATTCATAAGCTCGGATAAAAGGAAATATTCCTAACCCCTAGGAGAGTTTTGTGGAAAATCTACCCACAGGTTTCAGAGTTCAGTTTGGAAAGTTAGCCGCATTTAAACCTTTTTAATAAAAAATGTATTCAGCACGATGCCCCCCCCCCCCTGCAGCTGCTTTGCACAGAGACATGGAGCCGTGTGTTTAAATGTTTTATCCTGTGATGGAGAGCATGTCAAAAGCCGGCCATAATGCATGAGCTATTTTCCCACTGAGACTTTTAATGGTGTTTTTCCCCAGCTCAGGTCCTCAGAGCTGAATGTAAAATGAGAAGTACTCGGGAGTTGAATTTCATTATTGGCATATAGAGAGGCGGATTGTAAATTGTCTCCACCAGAGGGAGAAATGTATCATGTTTTGCCTTGTTGTTTCAGGAGGCTGGCGAAATCTACGCTGCTCCTGATTCCTCTGTTTGGGATCAACTTCATCGTGTTTGCATTCATCCCTGAGCAAGTGAAGACCGAGTTGAGGCTGGTTTTCGACTTGATTCTGGGGTCATTTCAGGTATATCGACTATTTTATGAAGAATAAATGATAAAAAAATCTCATTTTATATTGAGACATTTGCATTTGAAGCTTTCTTGAAGGTCATCCAACAGTGAAACACATTTGTCTTGAATTTCTAAAAGTAAAGTAATGAATTGGCTCGCTGGCAACAGAGACCTGCAAATGTTTTGATGAAAAAAGAAAAACGTGGCAGGTCTCCAGGCTTCAGTGGCTGCGTTACCGTAATAAACCCCCGATGTTATTTCAGTTCATCACTTAATGAGGAACGATGGAGAAGCAGCCAGACAGCTCCGAAACCAAGGACACATTTCCAGAACTTCCTCCCATCCCTCTAACTCATTAAACTAACCACTCTTCAATATGCGACGGATAGACAGACAGACAGACAGATGGACAGACAGACGGACAGACGGACAGACGGACAGACGGACAGACGGACGGACAGACAGACAGACAGACAGATAGACAAACGGACGGACGGACAGACAGACAGACAGATAGACAAACGGACGGACGGACAGATAGATAGACAGACAGACAGATAGACAAACGGACGGACAGATAGATAGACAGATATATAGATAGACAGACAGACAGACAGATAAATAGACAAACGGACGGACGGACAGATAGATAGACAGACAGACAGACAAACAGACAGATAGATAAATAGGCAGACAGACAGATAGACAGACAAACAGACAGATAGACAGACACCATGGTACAGTTTCCCCATGGCACTCTCTTATCTGTGTTTTTCTGTCCATCTAGGGCTTTGTGGTGGCTGTTCTTTACTGCTTCTTGAACGGAGAGGTCAGTACCCCCCCTTGAAGTGATGTAAACACTGTTTTTATAAACACACTTCCATGCAGAGATAGCCCACAGTGTTGATTCTCAGAAAAGGTAGTTCAGCATTTACATTCACACACAGCCTGAGAGGGTCTGAGTCACCGGACCGCTCGCAGCATATTTTCTGCACTCTGCAGAGTAGAAAGCACAGCGTATTTTGGCAGGGAGCGACTCTGTGATGTCCTCTGAGTTAGTTATGTTCCCACGGCGGGGCCAGATTGGAAGGCTTGACTCTATGCCGTCTGAATTTTAATTTTCAATTCACAGGTGTCCTTTGTTAACTGTAAAGCCTTGGCGATGTGTGAATTACTGCAGCATCTTGCGTTGTATACAGTTGTGGTGTTATTGCTCCTTAGTTGTACCGTGAGTCACGACAAGAAATGTGCGTTCGATAAAGACGGAAATTACAGTCATTTTTTCTAGCAAGAACACTAAAATAAGACTGTGGAAAAATCTGTAGGGAGCACATAACGCCCAAGAAGCAGAAGAATATTTGTCAAAGGTACACTTACTTTCTCTTTTATTAGGTACACCTGACCCCATTGCCCCCCGTGTGTTTGTGAGAGATATCTTGAAAGCACAGTAATTGTCATTTGGACCCAAAGTTTCTGTCCTTACTAGCAAATAAAGAGAAGACTTTTTGTGACATACTCTGACATGAGCACAGATCTTGTGAATGCTATTTCGTTATTACCTGGAAACTGTCAAGTCATGGACAACTACTTCGCTGGTTATCAGCAGGGCCGCCTTAATGCACGAGCTGACCTGGGGCCTACGGAGATCAGGGGCCTATCATGAGCCAAGAAAAAAAAATTAATTTCCAAAAAAAAGTTTTTTATTTCGGATGTTTTTAAAAACAATTTAAATAAACAAAGTCTTGGCTTTCAGAATATGAAACTTTTATTTCCAAAATCACACGATAAATACATTTTTGAAGCTTGTAAAGGGAAGAAGACAGCTCTCCCTCGCACTCTGCTCTTCCACAGCGCCGCCCTTAACACCACTTAACAGCCAATCAGAATGAGAATATGTTTCACATGTGACTTATTCAAATTGCAAGTGATTGAGTGACAGATGAAGGTTGTTTAGGAGAAGAAGTTTGAGAGTGGCGCTCGGAAAAGGAAATTGTTGAGGGAAAAGGAGTTTCGAGACAAGCAGCTATTACAAAACATGCCGAAGCTTACAGGTTATTTTTAACCTGTAGGCCAGGATGAGGAGGAAGGACAGATGAGTTCTGTACCGAGCGGCAGCGGTGCCGGCCGGGGGGCCTCGGAGCCAAGTAGGCCGTCTGGTTCTGATAGCGATGGAGTGGAGAGGAAAAACAGACAGGAGGGATGTTGGAGGAGATGGAGAGGACGACGAGGACTTGCTACGTGGAGGGGAGCCAACGGCCACCGGACAAATACATGAGGGAGGCCCGATACGTCACTCATCTGGAGGAGAGGACCAGGCGCGCGTAGAGCAGATTGGAGAAGTGCGATCACAGAGCCTGCCGAGGCTATACATGACTTTGATTTGTTGTTTAAATAGGGGGCCTACAAAACCCATCAGCCCCAGGGCCTGATGGCAGGTTAAGGCGGGCTTGGTTATCAGGAGTGGAGTGCACCAGCTGGGCGTAAGCTGGGCATAACTCTACGTCCGACGTAGAACCGAAGGCTAAGACTAAACTAAAGTTATGACTAGTGCACCACTTAGACTTAAGCCCTGTATGCGTTGCGCCCGGGTGTAACTTTTACGCCTAGTATGGAGCAGGCGTAAATCGGAAAGACAGACTAGTATCCATAGTAACGTAAAACAGGCAAGAAGGATATTAACGATGGCAGGGCGTCTTGTTTACATGTTTAACAATGAAAGGGCATTAAGAAGAGTCTCTATTTCTCCTTCTCCAGCTCAATTTGTTCGTGTTCCGTTCTCAATGTGACGGTCTCCACCTCCACACGAGCGATTTCTTTCTCCGTCAGTTCCCGCTGTAGCTCTGACAAATCCCTCTTTCTCTTTCGGGGTGTGGCCATTTGGGATTCCCCTTGAGTCATCGCTGACGTTGTGGGTGTGGGAATTCCCTCTTCTCTGCGGGCCTCTGAGTCTGTAAAATGGTAAAATTGCGTTGCTTGGCAACAATTACTGTTTCGCATGTATTCACACCCGAGACTAGTCAGGCTTGGTGCACTCGGTGTAAATTCGAATCACTACGTCGGACGTAGCTAAGCCCGACGTTAGAGTTAAGCCCTAATTTTTTACGCCCAGCTGGTGCACTCCACTCCAGGTGTGAGCAGGCAGCAGTTACCTAAAGAGTTTCTGAACATCTTGAAGGGCCGGCTGCAGAAAGCGTCCGGTGCTTACGAGTCTGTAATCCATCTTTACACCGCTGCCAATCTAAATCCCTGGAGACTGGGACCAAAGACCGCTAGCTCCATATGGGAAGTGAGCAAACTGTCGCACTAAGGCTAGACAAGCTATTGAGTGCAGATCAACATAAAGGAGGAATAGAAGTGATTGACGTAAACCGCACTGTGGCTTATGAATTGGCTTCATCTTCATGAGAGTAGGATGCAAACTCAAGCTTCCTCCAAGCGTCACTGAGCTGCTTCTTGATGTGAGAGAATAGAAAAGAAGAGTGATCCTTGTTTATTTATTTGTTTATTTTATTAGGATCCCCATTAGCTGGTGCATAACAACAGCTAATCTTCCTGGGGTCCACAAATAACATAAAACAGGACATTTGACAGTACATTACAAGACATTGATACAAATCATGTACGGCGTCAATTTTCCTTCAAACAGTGACTTTCGTATCAACCATCACATACAGCTTATTTTTTTGATTCCCCATTTCCTTGGCATGTGTTTAAAAAACCTATATGAATCGGTGTGCTGCTGTATGTTTTCCAAAAGCCTGTCTGCTGCTTGTGTAATTTACAGTCTTTGGGCTTCTAGATGCCTCTTCAATCGTCTTTTGAAGCTTGCTTTAGTTGTTTCTTTAGAAATCTGATCTGGCAGTGTGTTCCATGCAGCCATGGCTCTATACAGCACTGTGCTCTTCATATACTCTGTTTTGGCTTTAGGGATTTGATAGCAACCTCTTGTGGCATGTCTCGTTTTATATGTATGGATTTTAGAGCTAGGTGTAAGTTTCTTATATAGACAGGTTGGATGTTTCAGCTCATTTATGTTTCTCAAAAAGACAAGGAGTGCTACCATCAGCCTCTCCGTGACTAATGTCCAGGAGAGCTTGACATGCATTTTGATTACATTATGTCTTGGTGTACACCTAAGGGCAAGCCGAGCTGCTCTGTTTTGAACCAGTTGCAGCTTTCCCAGGTCCCTCTTGTTTGCCCCTGACCAGATCATTGAGCAGTAGTCCAGTTGTGAAAGGACTAGAGTCTCAATGACTTGTTTTGTCAGTTGCGGTGGTAAAAACACTGAGCCCCTCTTGATGACAGATATATTCCTCCCCATCTTTGCCACCACTGACTCTATGTGTTTCGTCCATGATAAATTGTTCACTAGGATGAGTCCCAGGAGCTTTGTTTCTTCCACCTGCTCAACCTCTACATTATTCAGCATCAGATTTAACTGCGGTTTAGACCTTAGTACGTAATTTGTGCCAAATACAATACTTTTTGTTTTTTGAATGTTGAGCACTAATTTGTTGCTGGTCACCCATTCCATTACTGTTTTCAGTTCTTTGTTCAGAATATCAGTTATTTCACCGATTGTGGGAGCCTGTGTATATATTGTCGTGTCATCCGAGTACATAGAGACTTGTGCTTTTTCAAGAGCCAATGGAAAATCATTTGTAAAGATTGAGAAGAGTAAAGGACCAAGTGAACTTCCTTGTGGAATTCCACTTGCAACACATCTAGCACTAGAGATACTGCCATTAAAGTATACACTTTGAGTTCTGTTATATAGATAGCTTTCTAGCCATGATATCGCCTTTGAGGCAAAACCATAGCACTCCAATTTGTCAAGTAAAATTCTATGGTCTATCAAATCAAAGGCAGCGCTATAATCTAATAGTACTGCTCCCACCATTTTCTTCACATCAATCTCTTTCATCCATTGATCTGTCATTTGTGTTAATGCCGTGGCTGTTGAGTGACCCTCTCTATATGCATGTTGATACTCACTCAGCAGACTGTTAACAGAAAAATAGCATTGTATTTGATTGAATACAATTTTTTCTAGTAGTTTGTTTAGAACAGGTGACAGGCTTATTGGTCTGCTGTTAGAGCCAGTGAAGGCATTCTTTGCATTTTTAGGGAGTGGAATAACTTTAGCTACTTTCCAGATTTGCGGGCATGTACCTTCCAGACTCATGTTAAAAATATGACAGATGGGTGCAGCAATGAACTTGGCTACATTCTTTAATAGCTGACCGTCTAAGTTATCAATACCTGGTGGTTTATCATTATTGATTGCCAACAATAACTTTTCCACCTCTTCTGTCCTAACTTTACCCAGCTCAAAGGTGCAATTTTTATTTTTCATAATACGTTCTCTAATATTAACATAGGACGACTCGCAGCTAGATTTTGGCATTCCCTGCCTTAGCTTCTCCACTTTATCAATAAAATAGTTATTAAAATAATTGGCAATATCTAGTGGTCTAGTGATGTATGCCCCCTCTGATTCTATAAAGGATGGTGTTGAGTTGTTTTTCCTACCCATGATGGTATTCAAGGTACCCCAGAGCTTTTTTCCATCATGCTTTATATCATTGATCTTAATCTCATAATACATTTTCTTCTTCTTTCTGTTCAGTTTTGTCACATTATTTCTTATTTTGCAATATAACTGCCACTCAGAATGATTGCCGGAATTCATTGCTGCCCTTTTTGTTCTGTCTCTATCAGCCATACATTTCTTTAGCTCCTCGTCAATCCATGGTGCCTTTACTGTTTTAACGGTTAACTTCTTAACAGGTGCATGTTTATCCATCACTGGTAACAACAATTTCATGAAAACATCCAGTGCCACATTTGTGTCACTCTCTTTAAAAACATTAGACCAACATACTCCCTTAACATCCTCCACATATGAATCACAGCAAAACCCTTTATATGATCTCTTCAGCACTATTTTCGGTCCTGCTTTTGGGACTTTGGCTTTCCTACATATTGCTACAAGGTTATGATCGCTGAAGCCAATTGGTACAGATACCGCTTTTGAGCACAGTTCACTTGCGTTTGTGTATATGTGATCAATGCATTTGGATGATGTTACTCCTGAGCTATTAGTAATTACCCTGGTTGGTTGATTGATCATCTGATCTAGGTTACATGCACTTGTTACCGTCATCAATTTGTTTTTCAATGAACAGTCTGATGACAGAAAGTCAATATTCACGTCACCCAATAAATATATCTCCCTGATTTCATCACATGCCTTCTCAATCATTTCACACAATTTATCTAGATAATTACTATCAGAGCTTGGTGGTCTATAGCAACATCCCAGCAACATAGGCTTTAAATGGGGCAGGTGAACCTGCAGCCATACCATCTCTACCTCACCTAACATCAAATCCTCCCTATACTTCACAGGAATGTGACTTTGTACATAAAAAGCCACTCCTCCCCCATTGCAGTTTCTATCCTTTCTGTAAAAATTGTACCCCTGTATTGATATTGCACCGTCCTCAAACGAGTCATCTAAGTGAGTTTCAGAGATGGCCAAAATATGAATATTATTTGATATCAACATATCCTGAACACACTGAACCTTATTTCTAAGGCTGCAGATATTCAAGTGAGCGATCTTTAGCCCTTTCTTAGGTAGTTTAGCATTCACTGACATAAATAGAGATAGACTAACAAAAAATTAAGCACAATGTCCATTACAGTTCTGATGCTAAAGTGCATATTTGTGTATGTGTGCATCACATCCTTGAAAGACTCAGCACAAAAGACAGGTGTTTCCTCAGCGATGGTTAAGAGCAGTTGGCTTCAGCTGCATATCTGCCACTTTAGAGAATACTCCTGCAAAATGACAGCCTTACAGAAGAATTTCCTGCATCAGAGACGTGGACCAGCTTTCACGTCATATGTGCTGAAACTTGAGTTTTAAAGCGATATAATGCGAGTAGCTGTTCTTGTGTGTGTTGCCCACAAAGAGATCTATATCAAAAAGACTATTCAACAGGGCAGAACAGAAGAGATACCAAAACAATGACGTATATAATAATAATTTTGTTAGCGCTTTTACAGGTGCTCAAAGACGCTTTAGTCAGTGCAGTCTCTGATGGGTTGGGGGAGTGAGTTCCAGAGGGAGGGGGCAGCGACGGAGAAGGCTCTGTCCCCCCAGGTCCGGTGATTGATGCGGGTGGGGATGGATAGGAGGTTGGCTTCTGATGAGCGGAGGCAGCGTGAAGGGGTGTGGTGGTGCAGCAGGTCTGTGAGGTAGGGGGAAGGGGTGTAGTGGTGCAGCAGGTCTGTGAGGTAGGGGGAAGGGGCGTGGTGGTGCAGCAGGTCTGTGAGGTAGGGGGAAGGGGTGTGGTGGTGCAGCAGGTCTGTGAGGTAGGGGGAAGGGGCGTGGTGGTGCAGCAGGTCTGTGAGGTAGGGGGAAGGGGTGTGGTGGTGCAGCAGGTCTGTGAGGCAGGGGGGGGGGCCTGATTGTTGAGGGCTTTGTGAGTAATGAGGACTTTGAAGTTGATTCTTTGACGGACGGGGAGCCAGTGGAGGTTCTGGAGGACGGGAGTGATGTGGTCTCGGGAGCGGGTGTTGGGTGAGGAGGCGGGCAGCAGAGTTCTGGATATGTTGGAGTTTATTGAGGAGGTTGGATGGTATGCCGTAGAGGATGCTATTGCAGTAGTCGAGTCGTGAAGTGATGAATGCATGAATCAGGGTTTCAGCAGCAGAGGAGGAGAGTGATGGGCGGATGAATATATGCCACAAACTGGGATGAGACACTGAGTTACAAAGGCTAGGTTCTTGTTTTTAACATTGTTGGTAACATTGCTAGAGCTTCCTCTGCAAAGGACGGTGGGATTTCACCATTGGATTTTGGTATGTTGCAGAAAATAAGCTTTGTGGCAAACTTTCTTATACTTTAACACATTGTACGTGATAGGCTAAGGGGCGTGACATCTCTAATCGGTCAATCAATCACAACAGACGCGACCAGCTAATCAATCAGAGCAGACTGGGCTCTGGTTTCAGTCAGAGGGTGAAAAGAGGTGCTGCAGCACCAGTTTGAAAAAAATAAAGCGCTTTTTGAACATTAAACATGGAGACAGTCTCAGTGTAACCCTGAAAATGAGCAGAACATGTCCCCTTTAAAGTAATATTGTTCATACCCACTGTAGGTGCAAGCAGAGATCAAGAGGAAGTGGCGGAGGTGGCACCTGCAGAGATACATGGGCTCCGACACCAAATACCAACATCCGTCCATCGGCAGCAGCAACAACTTCAGCACCCAGATCACCATGATGACCCGCTGCAGCCCCAAAACACGGAGGACTTCTTCCTCCTGCAACGACGACCTGTCTTGCATATGACTCGCACAAAACGTGAGAGAGACATTCATGCTGTACAACAAACTCTCGTGCCAAATATAGGACAGAAAAGGACGCAACGAAACCCCCTCGTTAGCACATCTGCTAACGTGTTGCTTAAGTGTGACTTGGACAAAGTAAAGTGATAAGAAGTTTTAATCTCCATGCTTCTTAAAAAAATGTGACAAAGAAACGAGCTTCACAAACAGCTTTTTCACCCTTGGATGAGAACCATTCACGATTCATTGCACATGTTCTGTACCGGGGAATTAGTGAGTCATATCATTATGGATCATTTGGTCAATCATTATCAAGTTCCCGGTGTGATGTGTCACATTTTAACGGGGTTAGGTTAGGGAATCCTAATGTGAACTGCACCAGCAGCCCTGCAATCTGATGTAATTATCACTGATTAAAAATCACTTAGCGGATTCCTGCAGCTCCAAATGAACAAGGCTGGTGCGAAGACGTTAAGAGACAAGGAGCGAAGGTTTTTCGGAGTGACATCAAAGGCAAAGAATAGCACCAGAAATGCATTATGAAGATGTGTTTGAATGTAAGAGGTGATCAAAAAAAGGACTTGGATGATAACATGTCGGATCTTCTTTTCCATAAACGCTGAACTGACTTCAGACCAGTGTGCTGCTGATTCCCAGCGATGGGTCTGGAGCATAAATGCCCTTCTCTGCACTATCACTCTCATGAGAGACTGATTTCCTTTCCATCAGTACAGCCCACCCTCTTGTTCGTGTGATATCTGTGTTTTAATTTGATTGCATGTGCCAATCGCTGACGAGTGCCTGGTTTCATTGTTTCTGAAGTGACACTTTCAATCCAATCTTCACCGGCTGTGAGCGGCTCCGGAGAGGAAACGCCTTGAAGCAAATCAGCCTTTCAATGTTTACAGTTATAAATAGCATTGTACACATAACTCTACATCGTCGTGCCATACCGTTTGCATTGTTGCTACAATAAGTTGTTTGATAAAGTCCACAGGAATGGTCTTGCTTGTGTATGCAGCAGTCTGTGGCTAAATGCTTAGTATAACAGCTAAATAATTGCACCGCATTACACTTAAAAACAGACTTGTACAGAGAAGTGTCTGAGCAGTGCTTCTGTGATTTTGAATTCTCTTTTGACCCGTCTGGTTGTGTGTGTCCGACATGTCGGCAGAGTTTTGTTCAAAGCCAAGCAAGGTGACAGGGATGACTGGTGCTGTCACCTCGAGGCCATCACTGTGCTTTTCAGACCACAAGATCAGACGGGATGTTTGCTGGCTACAAGATAAGAGTAATACTGCATGTTTGGAAATCTCCTCTGAGAGAGTGATATTTAACAAAATGTCACTCTATTTCCTTAAATTATCCCAGATAGTTTAGTGCTTGTTGTCAGTCAATGTAATTGTGTGCCGACGTACCTCTCATATGGTGAATGTAGATCAGTTTTAAATCAGTCAGGTGTTGCTAGATATTATCTTTTTAGTGTTTTGGTGACTTTGCATGGTTGTTGTATCAGTGAGATAATAATACAAAGGTTTTGAAATAACAACCATTTAAATGTTCACTTAAAGTAATAATGCAGTGTTGAATTACATAGACGTGTTAATATGCAAGCTTGGATAATGTGTTTATTTAGTATTTGATTGGTTATGTGTTGCATGTGACAGTGGTGCAATGCATTCCAATGTGAAGCTTCAAATGTGAACACAAACGGCTCTTTCTTAGTTCAAAATAATTGTTGTTTTTTAAATATTATTCATTGTTTTTGTTGTACAGTATATGTCAAGATTGCTGTCCATAAAATATTGACATTGTTCCACTCAAACTGTGTGAAATAATTACTTTTTTATTGAGATCATTTCAAATTCCACGTTGTATTTTGCTGTCAAAATGAAATCCCATCAAGTCAATTCTTTCTGCTGCATGAACATCCGTAATGTCCTTATTGACTACATGGGACGTATTGTTGCTTAAATAAAGTGTGCTACTTGACAAGGGCATCATTTAAAGTGTTATCTACAGAGGTTCTTACTTAAAGAGACCCTATTATGTTTCGTAATTGCATTTTGAGCCTCTACTATACATGTCTCCTTGCTTTAAAGGTCCCATGTCATGCTTTTCCTGTTCTTACCCGTCCCCTTGTGTTATGAAGCTTTTTCTGCATGTAAACGGTCTGCAGAGTCACAACCCCTCAAAGTGCACCCTGTAGCGAGTAAAACTCTAACACAGAGAAGACCTGTCTGTGCTGCCCCAGAACGCCTCGTTGGACATTTCACTTTTTCCATTGTTTACTTTTGGGTATAGTGACGTATTTCGGGTATAGTGACGTCCATGGAGCCGTTACGTTTGGACCAATCCGCGGACTTCCTCTGCTGCGAGGAGCTGGCTCACTGGTGTGGGTTCAGCGAGACAACGAGACACCACGGAACTCAGCCTGGGCACACACACAAACTCCCAGCCAGGCTGCGTGTGTGTGTGTGTGTGTTTCGGGCTGGGTTCCGCTGTGTCTCGCTGTCTCGCAGGCAGCCACTGGGCTCACAGGAAGGGGGGGCAGGAGCTCCAACAAGCCGTTTAGGACAGAGAGTGAATACACATACTAGACAGAGATGCTGTATGAGAAACCAATGTGAGTTTGGAACATTGCACAATATACATTTATTTTAGTAGACCTCAACAATGGAATTATGATCAGTAGAAATGGCCACGACATGGGACCTTTAATATTCTAAAAGTCTTTATTTTCTCATCCTTCCTGCACCCTGCAGCACGTCTTTAGAGGCACAAAAACCTAGCACACTACATGAAAGGAATAACTCTTTAAGCTTCAGACATAACACCTGTAATTGAAAATGATATCTTCACAGTCTTTTACATTAGCAATATTCACATTTTACAGCTTGAATATAATCAGGTAGCAACACATGTCATTAATTAGGAAGAAAATGTGTTATTAAGAGAAGGGTAGGAAACACTATCTCCAGCTTGTAGAGAGAGGAACAGGTAACAGTGCCTTTAAAACTAAATAATTACAAAACCCACCTCTAAATGTGCAAACCAGGCATTACTCCTTTCAATCAAATCTCAGTATTGGGATATGAAGTCAAAAATCAAAGCACCTCTCGCTCCAGTTCCCTCCATTGTTAGTTCAGTTACAATATTTGACGGGTATAACTGGCCCCGCTGAGTTTGCTTTGGCGTAATGAAACCGCAGCTTTGAGTTAATCCGTGTGTTGTCCCTCAGGTTTATTGGTTCTCTCGATGCCTGTGAGGCCTCTCGCTGTGCTCAGCAGCTCGGCGAAGAAGAGTGAATTCAACCAAGGGAAAAGCCTGTGTGCCGTAAAAAGATTAACAAACACACCGAGCCATGCCTGGTTGAACACATCAGCCGCTCTCGGGCCTGATGTTTCATTAGCTCTGACCATGAAGTGGAAATGAGCATGCATATAATACGATTAACTAATAGGAACTGTAATTGTTGTGAATAGAGGGATTATTAGGGTCGTTGCATTGAAAACATCAACCCTGAGGCCCCTGGGTGTCATATGCTCGTCAAATATAATTTTGTAAACGCTTAATACGTGTTATAGTGTCTTGCTCTCATTAAACATGCAGTGGGCTGCAGACGAAAGAGAAGATGGATGATGTTATTTTCAGATTCCCAGTGACACTTAAAATGTGCGACAGGTGTCCTGCCTTTAAGCGTCTTTTAATATTCATGACACCGGTTAAATATTCATGTTGCAAATAAAGCTAAGTTTGGAGAGGCGAGTGTCCAAACGGCTAAGAGGCTGCTTTCCGTGACTCTGATTTAAAGGGAAGCCGTCGGATCCAATCAGAAGCCAGGAGTCATGCTATTGAACATCAGAGGAAAAGCTGGAGGATAAGCCTCGCTGTTTATCAATGATTTCATGAAAGAATGAGTGTGAAGGCTCTTCCATGCGAAAGCTTAAAGAGAGATGCAGCTTTGTTGGATAATAACAGAATTGAAAGTTTAGGAAAATATCTCGCTTTAGCATGCCAACGAATGCCAGCTGGTATGAGACCCAGAAAGAAAAAGGTTTCAAATGTCCTTTTTTTTTGTGATGACACAAGTCTTTAGGGTGGTATAAACATAAATATATTGGTATTTTTGTTTTATTGTGTGTCCTTTGTAGAGGACATCGGATGTTATACGAAGCATAGTACAGTATACAAACAACATTAACAAGCACATTTAGACAACATTAGAGCACAACAATTCAATGCAACAAATACTGAGAGATACATCTGACACTTGAGGCACTTGATGTATGTGTTCCCACTGCATCCGTCTGCCATGAACCCTACAGAAACCTACGTGTTAGTGTTGGCTCATAGTGGACTCCATTTGTGTCGTGTAAAATGGGGAAAATAAAAAGTTAGCAAATCCCCATGTCCTCCTCAGAGGGCATTCATAACAACATTTAGTTTTAGGTCAGATAAGTATTACACTGCTCTGAAACTCACTACACTAACTCCTCAGATGTTCCCTTACTATAAGTAATTAAAATATTGAACTCACAACTGGTAATTACAAAATGACAACCTTACCATTTCTCTTTCTATAAATAGTGCTTGTGTTGATGGACGCCATGTTGGCATACCATAGGCGCATTCACACTGCGGTACTTTTCCCACAAAGGTTCATGAGAACTTAGTTCATGAGAACTCTTTAGTTCTCATGAACTAAGTACAGATCGCGTTCACACCGGAAAAAGTCCCTGGGGGAGGATTAGGCAAATGAAGCCGCTGACGTCACTTCTTCTTCTTCTGCTTTGGGTTTACTGGCAGGCCGCAAACCACTTCACGGCGTATACTGCCGCCCGGAGTCCCCGGCCGGAAGTCCCCGGAGTTGGGGAAGGCTTCAGTAGAAGCTGCTGGGACTCCCAGCAGCTTCTACTGAAGCCTTCCGAGTAAATCGCCAGAACGCCGACACCTCCTCATCTCCACCGCTCCCATGTTTTATTTTGTGTTGCCATAAGTTAGTCTCTCTGCGTTTCTGCGCTGGGCTAATGCTAATGCTAATAATGCTAATGCGAGGATAATAAAATGGCGGCTTCACAAAACTTTTTGGGAGTTTTACGGGGGGCGTGGTTTGCAATCCGCCCAGCCAATCAGAAATATAGCTCTTTTCTCACAAAAGAGTTCTCTCAAGAGTAAAAAGGTTCTCATGAACTAATTTTAGTACCGGCTCTTTTTGGTGTGAATGCGATAAAAGAGTTCTGAACCTTTGTGGGAAAAGTACCGCAGTGTGAATGCGCCTAATGAAATTATCTTTTTCAAAGCCACACCCCCACATATGGCATGTTTGAAAAGCCCAGGATGTCCTCAGTGGGGTTCAATTTGAGTTAATGCTGTGGCATGTATAACCTCAAAGTAATGGACCAAAACCCAATGTGCTCCAAAGAGGACGAAAATGACTGGGTGGGTCTCTGGAGGATAAAAGAACAATATGGACAGCTCTAGATCTAATGGTGCCTCATTGAATACGGCACAATGTGGTAAAACTGCAAACTGGTTATAGTTAAAGTTTTCAGTCTGACCATCTCTTCTGAACCACAACAACTCAACAAGTCGGGGATGGTTAAAATGCTTTAGTATGAGAAAAATAAAGCACTTTTTGAACACTAAATCATGGAAACATATCACAGTAGAGGCAATATATGTCTTCTTTAAGTAGTTATACCACCAAAAACATAGCTAAAAGAGTGACATATATTCATCAGGAGGACATTATCACAACTCAGAGTGGAAGCTAATGCTGCTCCATGTCTGCTGGATGTGTTAATAAGCCACTGTTTGCTAACACGTTCAACATTATATATCTATAAAGTCATGTTTTCCATTTGTTGTCGCTTGATCTGCTGCCGCCATCTGAACAAAGAAGACAAACTAATCATTCATGAATACAACAGAAGTTATTTTCCCCTTCACTTCTGTCACTGCCAACACACAATGTAGTAGAAACTTTTTAGAAATGGGCTCCTTGATTCATGTTTATCCGAGGTGTCAAAAAGCTTGGGAAGTTGTTTCACACATTTAAACAATGACAGGATGCTTCATATCGCTTTTGACATAATTAATGTAGTATTTTAAGTATGCCGTCATGTCTGGGTGAAGTAATGTTATTGTGAAGGCCTGGGGTTTGACGGTAGGGAGGGTTTTCACTTACATACAGTCTATAGTTATCGCTTATACACACATGAGGCGCATTCACACTGCGGTACTTTTCCCACAAAGGTTCATGCGAACTTAGTTCATGAGAACTCTTTTATCGCGTTCACCCCAAAAAGAGCCGGTACTAAAATGAGTTCATGAGAACCTTTTTACCCGCTCGAAAGTCCCTGCTAGAGAGCAGGGACTTTCGAGCGGCTCTTTTGTGAGAAAAGAGCTATATTTCTGATTGGCTGGGCGGATTGCAAACCACGCCCCGTAATACTCCCAAAAAGTTTTGTGAAGCCGCCATTTTATTATCCTCGCATTATTAGCATTAGCCCAGCGCAGAAACGCAGAGAGACTAACTTATGGCAACACAAAATAAAACATGGGAGCGGTGGAGATGAGGAGGTGTCGGCGTTCTGGCGATTTACTCGGAAGGCTTCAGTAGAAGCTGCTGGGAGTCCCAGCAGCTTCTACTGAAGCCAGTCCCCAACTCCGGGGACTTCCGGCCGGGGACTTTGGGCAGCAGTATCCGCCGTGAAGTTGTTTGTAGCCTGCCAGTAAACCCAAAGCAGAAGAAGAAGAAGTGACGTCTGCGGCTTCATTTGCCAAATCCAGGGACTTTTTCCGGTGTGAACGCGATCTGTACTTAGTTCATGCGAACTAAAGAGTTCGCATGAACTAAGTTCGCATGAACCTTTGTGGGAAAAGTACTGCGGTGTGAATGCGCCTATTGGATACTCTGTGAATATCCTTCAGATACAACAAATAAGAAATTATAAGTAAGTTTTGAATGATAACATATTTTAAGCATTGACTGACTGAAGCAAAACAAATCCTTTATTTTCTAGAACCACAGATCTATCAAGTTAACTGAAACTCTTTGGATCAATTAATGAAGTGTCAGAAACTGTTGAGCATCCTAATACGCATAAGGGACATCCTGAGTAACAGACCGGGAATCAACACATGACAGATGGAACATAGTGTGAATGTTAAAGCCATTGTTTCCGCATCAGCTACGAAAGCACACTATGGGAATCCAAGAAATGCAAAAAGGTAGATATTTGTTGCTATAATAAACCATTCTTAATGTGCAAAAGGGTTAAAAATATACCCACTGCTGTTGAAGACAGAGAACTATAATGGGCATAATTCTTATATCTCTGATATTGGAGACCTCCACAGAGAGACTAAGTCATGGCCCTGAGAAATGAATAGTATTTGAAATGTATGGAAAAAGCTTGAGTGGCATGGGCTGGGCACTGGACCTGGGACAAAGATGAAATAGCCTTGATAAAAAAACGGTGGTTGCCAGAGTGACTCACATTCTTCCACGGCACAAGGTAATTTCATGCAGTCTTGGAGCTTCCAAAATACTTCCTGCCACTGTTAAAATATCAGGGAAGAGGCATGACATTTTAAATAATAAGGTTGTTCTGGTGGGCTCTTGCCTCTGCCACAGATATTTTAAATTATGAATTGGATAAATTGGATATTACAATATATGTATTTTTCACCTTTTGGGCTGTCATTTATCCATTACGCTGCTGTTAGCTATTTCAACCATTTATCCATGACTTTTAGCTAACCGTTTTAGCTAGCTATACTAACTGTCAATTGACCCTTTACTTAAGGTGACCAGATTTTCAAAATTAAAACCGGGGACATTTTGAGTTTTGCGGTCAATATATCATTAACACATCCAACTTTCTTCACTGTTAAAGAAAAAAGGGAGACAATTCTGGTTCAATGTAATTCGAACATTTGAACTGTTGGATACAAACAGAAGGACGATAGCTCATATGAGACTTCAAAGGTCTTTTATTTTGAAACTCTACATCAGATTGTCCTGATTCTCTCGGAGTGACTCGACGGGGTCTCCTGCTATCACCCTGAAGTGAAATAAGTCTTTGATAATTTGACAGTTTTTTATTTATTCTTGTACAAAAACAGAAAGAAATGAAATAAGTCTTTTATTGAATTTGAATGACTCTTTGATTACGGACGGCTTCCATTAAATAATAATCAAAATGGACAATAGATCTAATTTGAGATTTTAAACAGCAGACATTTTAAATTGTGCTTCAGAAAGTAATGTTATTTTAGGAGTGTTGTGAGATGGTGTCAACATCGATTGAAATTAGTCACCCAGTGGAAATATCAGATATGTCTTCATAACTGTATACTTACATTTTACATTCACTCAGTTATAATGTGGTAGTTATACGTAGTTTGTTTTAAATTATTATTGATCACATTATATATTTCTTAATTTAAGCTCCAGTATATCGTTAGCCTAATAGCATAATTGCCTAAGTCATTTTTTGGCCAAATTGTGATATCTGCCTAACTTTACTCTCCTACCACTGCTGCATCACCCTGCCTTATTGCCTATGTCCACAGCCTATCAGAATGCATTTTAGAGTCCAAAATCACTATCTGCCTAAGTCATCGCTTTGACTTAGGCATTTTTGCAGGGCACTTTTCCTTGTTTTCCAAAAACATTCAAATATGACTTGGGCAATTATGCTATTAGGCTAACGATATATGAATATGTGTGGTGTGTTTTTTAGGTATATTTGTTATTGACTGAGTAAACGCTTTTATTTTGAAGGTAGTTTTTACAGGCCTCTACTGTAATGCATATTCGCGCACCGCAATACAACGTGCGGGCTGGCGAAGTGGGGGCTAGCTCGGCCACAGTCTGTTTACCCAGTGTTTCCTGACATGAAACGTTTTATTTCACCTTGCTATGTGTTTTTAACGTATATTAAAAAACGGGGACATTTCCGGGACAGTTTCAACCGGGGACAGGCCAATACAAACGGGGATTGTCCCCGGAAAACGGGGACGTCTGGTCACCCTACCTTTACTGTAAATGGCTACCTGCTTAATATTTATCATTCATCCATTACTTTAAGATAACTGTTTATCCATTACTCTACGTATTTGTTATTTATGTTTTCTACAGTGTTTCCAGCTATCTATCTAGTTTAATCAGTTAGCTAGCTAGCCAAAGTAAAAACAGCAGGCTAAGCTAACTTGCTAACTGTTAACCATTACTTTTAGCTAGCTGCTCCATAATTCTACCGTTACTGTTTTATTTACATGCTAGTTAGTGTTTGATGCGTGATTACCAATATTAACCTATTTTTCCATAGCTTATTTCGTTTATTTTGATAGCTATCTATATAAAACATTCTGTCAATGACAATAAATAGCACAGACATGAAAAACGTGTTTAGCCTGTGGGCAAAAACCAACACATTTTATTGTTAAAAATAAACATTATAATTCTCCTACATTACGAAAAGGTAGCTAACTCTGGACTTAATCATTTAAGGCACTCGTCTTTGAGCAAGAGAAATGTCAGCCATAAACATTTCAGCTGGACCACCCATAACTATTTGTGTTAAAGGAAAGATGGCAGCTTCTCAACACAAGGAGCTTCTGCCAATTAGGATCAAATAGGTTCATCCCAGCAGATGAAGACTGGACTGATCTAATTCAGATGAATTGCAGGAGTGATGTCTCTGTGGATATATAATGGCTCTAAGAGCTCTAGGGGACATGTTCAATTAGTTTCCAGGTCGTAACCTCACATATCCTTGTTTAATATTCATGGAAATGCTGACAAGCCTTTACAGCTTTACAGCTAATGACACCGCTGAGTCAAAGTCTGTAAATAAAAACGCCAATAGAGACAATGACTCAGATATTTATGGGAGGGTTTTATGAGCCTCTCTAGAAATTGAACAGAAGCTTATTTGTGAGGGATACAGTAGGTTGTGAATGGTAAATGGGTATCTCTGTGTAAAGTAAGACCTACCTTATTGATTAGAGGGGGTAATCTCTGTCTTTACCCTAAAAAGGCACGAGAAATACACTTTCTCTTTTCTATTTGAGAAAGTTTGCAATCAATTATCCAAAGACTTCTCTAACAGTGTTTGCAGGCAACATAAACAGTTTATCTGATGAAAAACCGAGCAGTATTTTTAAAGTAAACCTAAGTGCAACTCGATCTGTCATTGAGTAAAAACTCTAGTCAAATGAGGACACACATATTTGTCTGGACTTTAATCCTTAGTTGATTCAGTTTAAACATTTTGTACTTGATTTGACTTTTCCAGCTGTTTACATTTGACCAAAAGTACATAGGTCAGGCACCAAATCAGGGTCGCCAGATCTCAAAAGAACAGAACGATTATTTCCACAAATGCTTAAATGCGTCATCTTCCAAGCATTATATATTCCCACCTTTTTTAACTTTACTGTAAACTGGATTATTTCTCAAATGCAAATAATGACAACTGCAGAGCTACAGTTCAGAACACTTTATACCAAAAGATGTGTTTGGCTTTTACACTAATGTACATTTCTATTACTTTAGGATAAGGCTTTAGGAAAACGTATATAGATAAATGCAGAGGTGGGAAGTAGTGGAGTACAAATACTTCTTCTACTTAAGTACATTTTCTGGTATCAGTACTTTACTCCTCTACTAACTTTTCTGACGACTTTTTACTTTTACTTCTTACATGTTGAACACAAATACCTGTACTTTATACTTCTTACATGTTGAACTCAAATACCTGTACTTTCTACTTCTTACATGTTGAACACAAATACCTGTACTTTCTACTTCTTACATGTTGAACACAAATACCTGTACTTTCTACTTCTTACATGTTGAACCCAAATACCTGTACTTTCTACTTCTTACATGTTGAACACAAATACCTGTACTTTCTACTTCTTACATGTTGAACACAAATACCTGTACTTTCTACTTCTTACATGTTGAACACAAATACCTGTACTTTCTACTTCTTACATGTTGAACACAAATACCTGTACTTTCTACTTCTTACATGTTGAACTCAAATACCTGTACTTTCTACTTCTTACATGTTGAACTCAAATACCTGTACTTTCTACTTCTTACATGTTGAACCCAAATACCTGTACTTTCTACTTCTTACATGTTGAACTCAAATACCTGTACTTTCTACTTCTTACATGTTGAACCCAAATACCTGTACTTTCTACTTCTCACATGTTGAACCCAAATACCTGTACTTTCTACTTCTTACATGTTGAACCCAAATACCTGTACTTTCTACTTCTTACATGTTGAACACAAATACCTGTACTTTCTACTTCTTACATGTTGAACACAAATACCTGTACTTTCTACTTCTTACATGTTGAACTCAAATACCTGTACTTTCTACTTCTTACATGTTGAACTCAAATACCTGTACTTTCTACTTCTTACATGTTGAACCCAAATACCTGTACTTTCTACTTCTTACATGTTGAACTCAAATACCTGTACTTTCTACTTCTTACATGTTGAACCCAAATACCTGTACTTTCTACTTCTTACATGTTGAACTCAAATACCTGTACTTTCTACTTCTTACATGTTGAACTCAAATACCTGTACTTTCTACTTCTTACAAGTTGAACACAACTACCTGTACTTTCTACTTCTCTCATTTCCCAAACAGCTGGTTCCTTTAGTCTGAATGTGTGTTTGATGCGTGATCATTATTCTTTAGAGTCATTGCGTGCCTATTGATTTGAACACGATCCGTGTATCCATCACTTCCTGGTCTTCTCTAAAGAAGAGGGACCAATGGAAACGTTGTCATGTTGCCGTTGTTCAGCATGGAAACATTCATTAGCTAACAATGACATTATTGTTCTATTAATATAAAGGGAGGTCAGGTACTCTTTAAAACAGCTGCTAGCTATGGGTACTTTTTACTGAAGTACATTTCAAAGCCTCTTTACTTTGACTTGAGTAAAGCAGTTTAGTCAGTACTTCTACTTTCACCAGAGTATTTTTAAACACGAGTATCTGTACTTCTACTTGAGTAAAGGATGTGTGTACTTTTCACATCTCTGGATAAATGTGATCTACTAAAATATCTGCTGACTCAAATGGGGATTAAACTGTGAAAGGGCTCCATCTAGTGAAATATTGGAGAAAACACATGTACTGTATATCGTTTGCTCCAAGTCTGACTGTGAATGAACAGCTTTTCTTACCTGGATGTAGCATATACTTGTACTTTTAAAGGTAAAATGAGCCTCATAATGAATAATCATTTTCTCATAATTGGAAACACAAATCAAAGACCGACAAATGGGAAAAAAGACACTGTTTATTAATGAAATGTCAGTTTTACCACAGCAGGAAAAAATAAAGCCCTGTCATCACCAGTGTATTTGGAATTACATTTAATTACATTACTTGCCATTATTCAGGTTGCAGCCACAAAATAAACAATATCAATCTCATTAGAGTCTAATTAGATACAAAGCATTCAGCTGCTTTGTAATTGAACAAGATTAAGAAAATGTCCCGTTAAACATACCTCATTCAATAATTTAAAACCGTTTCCTGTATTCTAATCTTAAGACTTTTAGAACAAAATATTAAGGGAAGGCTTCCACATGTTTCTGTTGTACAGTGCATTTCTACTGTATGTTGTTTACCTTCATAATCTACTAAATATCCTTCATTTCCATTTCAAATGTTCAAATATCTCCCACATTATTTTACAATTTACGTGTCAAAAAACTTGTTTTCAACAGTACAAATGGTGGTTCAGTAAAACCCTCTTTTTTATGAAAGATATTACAGATTCACTAATTATCTGCACCGAAGATATTAAAAAATTGTACTTTTTATCTGAAATTGAGCCAGTAAAAGACCATTTAGAGCAGGGGGGGCAAACTCAATTTCAGCATCAGCATCATCAAAGGGCCGGTTGTAACTATATAAGTATACATATATATAAATATATAATATATATATCAAATAATGTATTATATTACATTATCAGATAGGGTAATAACTTCATAATTAACTACGTCTGAAAGCAGAAGTCGAGGGCAAATAATTGCAAGTCTCTTCAGTGCCATGTCACAAAATGAGATGCATTGTGGGACATGTAGTTTATGGGCAACCTGCTTCTGTAAAGTGGCATGTAACCGTATAATAAACGTGTTATATTCTTTGCAAGTTCTTGCGGGCCACATCAAATGAAGTCGTGGGTCGGATTTGGCCCCCGGGCCTTGAGTTTGACACCCCTGATTTAGAGACAACACTTTACTCCTCAAAGCCAGTGTAATTCTCACAAATTAGCCAAACGTTTTTTAGGAACAAATTGAGTTTTGTATTAAAAGGCTCCTCACTCTTTGTACTAACTAAAAGTGACTTTATCTAAACTATTTCTACATCGTGAAGGACGTTTGGATTCAAATTCCCTCCAACTTTCTTTGTAAAATACTTACACAATGCCACAACGGTACTTGTTTGTCAAACACAATAAACTAAGAAATTAATTCCCATGCTTAACAGATATTAGTGCAACTGTTAAGCTATAAATACATTTATATCTAAGAAGCTAAATACCCAAAAACATTACAAATAATTAAGTAAAATTAGACATTTCCTATTCGTTTAGCAGCACTACTGTTCTATATTCAAACATCGATCATAAAATGTGATTTGATGTTTATAGGAATGTGAGAACTACATACAGTAAACATAAATCAGGATATGAAAAGCTGAACCCGATATGCAGCACATTCAAGAATAATCGCCGTAACAAACGCAAATCAAATCTTAGCCTAATAGTGCAGTCAGAATAAATAAACTCCTAACTATTTTACCCATAAAATCAGTGCCTTCATATTTACACCGGCAGTTTTTACAATTTAAAAATGGCGAGATCAGTAGAAAAAAGAATCTGCTTTGATCATATAAAAATGTAGTTAAAATGATAAATGTCTCTTAATATAACATGCCTTAAACATAATGAACACTTATATTCCCTCAGTATTGAATGTAGTCATTAAACAACGGAGCCCTTACATTTGATCCTTTGCTAGCTGAGCACTTGCCGGTGTATAAGACAACACAATCAAACAATATTTTTCATACAATAAGGCGCGAAACAAATTAATAACTCCACCTCTGCATTAGGGTTCTACTGAAGCCTAATGATTAAATAATGCAAAATACATTTAAAAAGCTGCATTGTCCGCATTACCCGACTGTTTCTGACCTCAAATGAAACCCACCATTACCAAAGCAGATATATCACTACTAACTAGCATGTGTTACAATCACCAACTGTCACTCAGCGTTGTAAACTAATTACACAGAGATAATCAAAGCCTGTAAAGCAGAAATAATACTGAGTAGTACGAGATGCTTAAAAATAGCAAGTAGGACTGGATTGTATCTTCATGAAAAACTTTGGTCAGCAATTCTGACAACTTTCCTAAAAAACATTTTTGGAACAGGATGGCACAAACATTTTGTTTCTAAAACCTCGAAGCTTTTGCAGATCATTTTAAAGTTCCAGAAATAGTCACTTTCATTCTCTTGAAAACAAATGTACACAAAGTGCAAGTACATAATGTATACAAGAAAATATCAACTTGTAGTTTGTCCGTTATGACACAACATGAATGATTTTATGATAAGAACCCCTCTTCATACCTCAAGCTGTGCGCGCTGCAACGTAGTACAATGTCCTCTCATCCTCAGACTCCACAGTCATTGCTTCTGTCTATGAGTTTGCGGCGGAGGATGAGGAGGGTGGAGATGCAGGCCACTGAGGTGTGGAAGAGCAGCTGCCACGGGTTCCTCAGGCCGAGCAGGTAGAGGTTGCATAGGACGATCACACTCAGCAGAGCGAAGGACTTGTGTTTCTTCAGAGAGGAGTGGAACAGGTAGAGGTGGCACTGCGAACACAGAGAGGTCACATGGTGTCTGTTAGAAAAATATCACTGGGCCCCGGCTTGAGCTTCAGGATCCATGTGTTTCTGATCCTCTCTAGAATGGAAGGAGTCATCACATACAGAGCATCAACTAGTTCCTGAGCAGTGTCCTTCACATGCTGATATCCAAGAGAGGGAGTTACACAGTCACAAGATGGAGGTATACCGGTTATTCTAGGTAATCATACATCATGGCATGTACAAAATACTGAGGTTTTTCTCAAAATGTTGGTGTTTGAACAATTTCTCAAAATTCGGACTTTTTCTCAAAATCTCAAAATTCGGACTTTTTCTCAAAAATGTTACTTTTTCTCAAAAAATTGACTTTTTCTCAAAATTCTGACTTTTTCTGAATACTTAAAAATGTTAATAATCCCTGGTCCCCTGCTTGAGCTTCAACCTCAGGATCCATGTATCTGGGATCCTCTCCAGAATGGAAGTAGTCATCACATACAGAGCATCAACTAGTTCCTGAGCAGTGTCCTTCACATGCTGATATCCAAGAGAGGGAGTTACACAGTCACAAGATGGAGGAATAGCAAGCAGTATTCAATGTTTACTTCAGATTAGCTCCACGTCAGAAATGAGCATGCTTGATGTCTCTCTCCATAGAGGCTGAATCATCATGTTAATCACATAGCTATCATCTGCCTCAAACAGTCCTGATGCTCTTCTAGGTAATCACACATCCTGTCATGAACACAGCTACAGTTGGGATACCTTTGTTAGCATGCTACTCTCATGTTGGAAGAGGACGTTCAGTATTTTCCCAACAGTGTCAGAAAGAGACGACACAGGTGAGTTTCTGCGTGACCATATACAACTGAACTATATTTACCTGACACACACAACAGACAAACGCCAGCAGAAACGCCACAACGTTCCAGATGCCTTCATAATCATCCTGTGTGTGGAGAGGGCATACAATGACACAAACTGATTAGGGCTTATTCACACAAGAGTGACAAGTTTGCAGTTTTACACAGACCTCATTATTATCAAACTAATGCTTTCACAGCAGTACTGGCCGCTGCGTATTAGCATTTTGCTGTGAGAGCATTAGTTTGATAATAATGAGGTCCGTGTAAAACTGCAAACTTGTCACTCTTGGAATGAATGTAGGCTTATTCAAGAACTTTTTAAAATAAAGTCCCCAGCTAAACATGGGTTTGTTACAGTAAGTGAGTGAGAAAGACACAGTATTGTTTCTCTTAAACAATACTTTGAAAATACATAATTCAAACACATCAAATATAATGTATGAATCACAAGCATGCTAGACTCCTCTATGGACATATTTGAAGTCACCTGAAATGTGTACTCTATGAGGTGAACACCACGGATTATGTTCAACGATGCACACACGATATTAAGAACCAGAGAGAGGATGCCTGGCGCCGTCACTGGTTCCAGTCTAACATTCTGACCTGAAAGAAAGTCCCCATCAGTTCTGTTAAAATGACAACATGGAATAAGAAATGCTATGTTGTACAAGTCAGTCTTACCTGATGCAGGGCCTTGCTCCATGTGGCCATTAGCGGTGCCGTTGGTGAGGTCCACTTCCTCCAGGTTGATTTCTTGCGGTGGATGGATGATCAGATCCCCCTGGACCTCTGCCAACGTCACCTCCAGCGCCGGACCCCCGCTCTGGTTGTACTGCTGCTTCAGCTTCTGAATGGTGCTGTCTGTAACATATTAGTTTTTATATAATAGTTTAAAATATCTCTTTATTTGGTTTTTCCCACACATAGCACAATAACAGGAGAACATGCAGGTGCTATATATATCAAATAATGATAATAACATAAAAGAGCATTACAGTAATAGCAATGAAAACACATTGACATGATAAAACCCCTCAGACCCCCCTCAGACCCTCCCACCTCTACCAGTAATCGTCAAAAAGGAGAAAGAAAGATGCCTCAGCAAATGCATGAGTATTTGTCATAGCACTTCTTCAGCCTAGTTGTTGGATGTGTTCTATATCCTTCCTAAAACCAGACCAGTACTTATCAAAGAGATGTGGCTTTCTAAAACATCTCAACACAGGAGCTTTGTTTGTGATTCCCCAAATGATCAACAGATTTCTCCTCATACTCACCAAATTCCAAAAATGGATATGGCCTGTCTGCCAGGGAAACAGCAGTGCTATTGAAGCATGTTGTGAACTCCCAGCGCAGGTCTTCCAGGAAGCAGAAGGCCTTAGCCACAGGGAGGCTGCAGTGACACACCGTCATGTAGGACACTCCCTCTGAAGAGATGAAGCTGAACAGGTGAGAGCAGAAAGGTGTTTAGTAAACAGCCTGACACAGCGGGACCCCTGTGATCAAACATTCTCTCCGTTTTTAGCATCACAAAATCGGATGCACCCTGAACCTCGACAGCAGCACGGGTGTCCAAACTACGGCCTATTCAAAAAGTATAATGGAGTACGGCCCACAAATTAAACTTGTGCTTGGCTTATATTGTACTTCTTGAATATAAATGTAAACATATATCACACAGTAGTATTCATGTGTTAATGAGACCACTTTTCAAACATTTTCACATCTTAGTTGATAAGATAAAAGTGGTGAAAACTGCAGAGAACATCACCAGGACGGAGCTGCCATCCATGGAGGACCTTTACTCCCAGCGGCTCAGGAAGAAAGCCCTCCGGATTATAAAAGCCCCCCATCACCCCAGCCACAAACTGTTCAGTCTGCTGGCGTCTGGCAGGCGGTACCGCAGCATCCGGACAAAACCACCAGACTCAGAGACAGCTTCATCCCACAATAAGACTGTTAAACACCTGAACTGAACGTAACCTTCATCTGCTACTTAGTAATTATGTATCTATTTATCTAATATATCATTCCAATAGCATATAGACTCTATTTCACTTTTTTAAAACTATTTTTATTTTTGTATTTACTTTTTAATATTTACTTGCACTATATGTGTCTGTTTATCTGTGTTATTGTGTTGCACCGTTGGAGAAGCCTGTGACCTAAGATTTTCATCGACATAACTACTCTGTAGCTACGTCCGTATGACAATAAAGAACCTTGAAAAGCCCAATTACTTATTTCCATAACAAGCTTGAAACACAACCTTCCTATTTCCTATAAAAGTTTGGACCCCCCTGATCTACAGCTGCCGCTTTGTTTCCTGAATCCTTACAATATGTTGAGCTCCTGGCCCTTGACGGTCCCTCTCTCAGGGAATCGGGCCAGAGTCTTGCTGATGGTCCTGAGCTGCTGCTTCCTCTCCTGGAGCTCTCGGAAGTGTTCAAAGTCTGTGGAGGCCGACAGGGGGAGTCCATCCCTGAGCCGAACCACGAAGGCAAACAGGATCAGAGGCATGATCCACTAGGTCCATGGAGAACACACTGCCTGCATGGGGTGAAGAGCAAACCATCAGTGCTGCTATGTTAGGGCTGCACATTCATTTTCTTGAACAAATCCATTCATTTTTTGTCTAAAAAATATAAAATTGTTAAAAAACACTCATCATATGTCTCTAAAGGCACCTCTGACAACTCTAAATGTCTTAATTTATTTTTTATTTACAACTGAGGATTGGTTTTTTGGTTTGAACATTTAAACATGATCAAAATAGTTGCACATTGATTTCCTGTGTTTGACTTCCTATATCAGTTAATCAAAAGCTACATCAAATAAAGTTATATGAGCTACTACTCTTGGAATAGTTCTGGCAAAAGATAAACATGAAAGAATAATGTAATAGTCCTGTTTTCTTTGCACATCAACATACACTAGTTTCAGCAGGTGCACACATGGACTGACCACTGGGTGTTTATTACTAGTTAACTACGTATGTTGTTCAATTGTGCAATATTGGTACACATGCCACTGCTTTTAAAACAGTAAAAAATATCAGTTTATGGTTATTCTATAGGTGTAGAAACACATAACACCTTACCTCAGTATCATGGGTTTCATGCTGCACTTTGTGACTTAGCTCCTGGAGGCTAGCTTGCTATATCATCATACTGCAGCCGCAAGCCAGCAAAAAGCTCCACATACAAGTTACAATTGCGTACTTTCTAAATACAGAGATTTAAACATACAACATGTGTTATAACATAAGCGGAAGAAGTTCTATTTAAATTAGCAAACGAGCTAGCTTCACATATTCTTCCGGATACAAAAGAACCACAACAAATGCACTACGGAAACAAGGGAGGGACCAAACATTCAAAACCAGTCGGGTTTTATATGTATCTTTTTTTAAATTATTATTTCATATTTCTGCATTTGATGAGAAGATTATAGTATGCAAAATATATTATATTTATATGTCCTTGAATAAAAAAATTAAGAAAAGCTGCAAAAAATACTAATCTACTACGGAATCTACAGAGGGTCAAAACCTCAAAACCAGTCGTAGTCATAATGCAGCGCAGCAACCCTTTCACTTAAAAGCAAACTTAGCACCGTCAGTGACTAGCTGATTACTTGGCTAGCTACTGTGCAGAGGTGAGTAACGCGTTGTGTTTAGCACATTAATATCAAGTTGTTCTTTTTTAACATCACGTAACATGTGAATATTAAGTGCGAACTGTGAGCTATCGGACGGAAGAGAGCTAGCTGCTAGCTGTTAGCACAACCATTTTGGAAGCTTCAACGTTTTTGTTTACAATATTTAACATTTAAATATTTGTTTTCTGTCACTGGGAATAAACATGTCGTAATTTAACATTGTTTGCAGTATTTACTGTTAGCTGTTATACAAATAGTGCATGTTGACATTAGTGGGTTAACAGTTTCATGTGAACTGTGTTTTGATCAGCTGTTCCTTGTTTTTGATTGACACCACTTGTGATGGATTACATTTGGACTGCTTTTAAATCATGTATTAGTCACTGCGGTCTTCATGCCCTGGAGGAGATCTAGTTTAGGTCACTGGTGTTTATTATAAGTTAACTAGGGTGGTTTCAAAATGTTGCAATAGCCTATGTTGCTCTGCTTCAAAAACAGTAGCATTGCAGATTATGATCAATTCTATAGGTGTGCAACTAAATAACTGATAACACTTTGCACAATTCAGACTTCTCCTTGAGTTGTTATGAGTATTGCTTATTATTACAATGTCTACATCAACACATTCAATGTAACACGAAAAGACTATTAATACACTGCATTCCCGTCAACATATTTATATTAGTGTGAAATGTGAATGCAGTAAAACTCAGCTGCACTGTTAGCTGTGAATGTACAGCAAACACCAGTGATAATCAAATACTGTTTGATGTCTTTGTCACACTAGTACACCCAAAACACACAAGTCATTTCATAATTACAACATGTCCGCACAGTGACAAAGCATTTCCTGAACAATACGCACCCTGTGTATTTCAAATTGTGAGAAGATTAAGCTTTTAATAAATCCAGATGTTGCTGACAGATTATTGGACGCTCTGCTGTTTTGCCACCGTCCAGCAGAGAGGATGTATCGGTGTGTGTGTGCTGCGGACACACCACATATTAGTGTGAAGATATAACAATTCTATTGTGTTTATTACAACAGGAGATAAATACAAGTTGAGGCAGGGCGTTTCAGTCAATCTAGTATCAGCATGTTTGTGACATTTCACACATTGGGTGGAAGTGGAGAGTGGAAACGAGGAAGCAACGCCATGCTCTACTTGTGATATGCAAAGCCAATACATCTCCCCATAGACTTCTCTCACCCCCTCCCCTCATTCTCTCTCCTCCCCTTTCTGTTTCTCTCTGTCTTTCAGTCTCTCTCCATGTGTTTGCCGGCACACTTCCTTTAAATATTCTGTACAGCTTCTTAAAGAGAAGTTCATTCATGTTTCCTGCTTAGCTTTTTTGGTTTTATTCTTCATTTCAGGTACTTAGGTGACAATGGGGGTGAAAGACCGCCCTCAGTGTTACTTTGATGTGGAGCTCAACCGGGAGCCAGGTAAGAGCATTTTTGAAAAGTATAATATGTAAACAGCCGATAACGGTAAAGTGACATCATTAAAAAATATGTTTTTACTGTATGTATGTTGTGGTTATAACAGCTTTGTGCAACTGATGTGAATTTAAAGGCCTCATGTAAAAGTAAACGGTCATATTTGGCCAAGGAGAGCTGTGCTCCAATCAGGATGTAAGGGTGGTTCTCCATTGGCTCCTGGCTATAGAAAAGTGTACAAAGTCTGAGCTTCACCGCAGGATTCTTCTCACAATTGGAGGCCAATTAAAAGTGTGCAGTGTAGTAAAAAGGATGCGACTTGCAACTCTTAATTGCCTCCTAAGGCTATTAACGTGCCATCCCTCACATTTTGTGTAGCACCACGTTTACATTGACAACGCCTCATATCATTAAGGTGTGCGTTCATATTTTGCTCTGTGTGTGTTTTACAGTCGGACGCATTGTCTTTCAACTGTTTTCGGACGTTTGTCCCAAGACAAGCAAAAACTTTCTGTGTTTGTGCACTGGTGAGTAGAAACATTGCATAACCGAGTATTTGTGTTAAAATAACAAAACTAAAACCAGATAACCCTGTAAGAGAACATGGAAGGAACAGTGTGTCTTTGCTTGGCTCAAAAGTACACATGGCAATAAACCCTGGCTTTGAAGTACTCATTCAATCGCTCCAAATCAGAGATATTTGGATTCACGGGCAAATTCTCGATCTGGATTTTAATCATGTCTGTTCCTTCTCACGTTTGACCCGTTTCTGTCAGAAGAATAACGAGTAAACAGACAAATTGTCCTGTACTTCTATATAATGTGCTGAAAGTGCCATGTCAGCAAAAAAACTAATAAAAAGATTTTGAACGAGTTGGAAAAACAGAGCCACAGTCAGAGGCAATCTCTCAGATGTAATCAGAGATATTTGGGATTTAAAGGCAACTGTATGTCTGTTCCTTATTACATTTCAGATATGTTTTCTTTCGGTCTCCCAGAAACATAATAAGTCGGCAAATATATAGGAATACAAACGGAAAGTTAGAGCAACAACATCATGTAGACACACCCCTTGTTGGTGTTGAGGAAAGGATGTGTGTGTGTGTGTGTGTGTGTGTGTGTAACAGTGACAGATGGAGTCACAGGAAGCCGCTGTGTCTCCCGACTTTAGATATTTCATCCCGCCGAGCAGGACACGCTGTGCTGTAGTCGCCGCGCTCTGCCTAGAGCGAGCCATAAATCTGCAAACCGGCTGCAGATCCGTCCTCGCTCTCATTTTTCACCCCACCTGGCCGCGGGAATGCAACGCTGACAAGGGCAGATACGGCTCGTTAGTCTGTTTTCCTGGACACACACACACACACACGGTGATACACACACAACCCAGGTCTCTAATCTGTCCTTGTAGCAGGGGATGGGCTCATAAGAAACCAAACCCTTGGATCAACATTTCGAGAAGATTAGCAACCTAATCTGCCCATTCTAACAGCGAGCCCTCTGTACTCCAAACACACCCTGAAACACATCTAGTGAAATCTCTGCACACGTCTCTTTTCCCCCCAGGGAAGGGGAGATCCCGGGGTTTTAGATCTGGGACGATGTATTCTGTTTTCACTCCAGAGGAAGGTTTTTAATGAGTCGTCACAGCAGGAGGCCAAGCAAAGGCATCCACTTTATTGAAATCGACTACATATTTTCATTTATTCCCTTCTTTAATTGATGTGGCAGCATGTATATAACATCTAAATGCACAGGGTATACGTAATTATAATAATAAGGCTTTATTTGTTTAGTGCTTTTCATACACAGCGATACATTACACACAATAAGACACTAAAGACAAGATAAACAGAACAAATCAATTAAATTCAGGTCAAAATAAATACTGAAGATATGTTTTACAAGGAGGTAAAATAGGCAACGCATTTTGATGATAATAATAATAATAATTCAGCACAGATAACCCACACAGTAAGCGTAAGAAGGACATAAGTCAAAAAATAATAAAATAATTAGATCAAATTGAATTCAAATATATCATTTATTTATAATAACAATATTAATAAAGATTAAAATAACTATGAAGAATATAATATATGTTTTCCTCTCTGACATTTCCTGGCAGTGGCCGTTTCTCGATGTCGAGTAGAGCTGCTGCAGAGCCACTATTTCAAGTACACTACATCATCGAGTGGCGCCGAAGGTCTGTTTAAATGCCCAGCATTCGGCGCCACTCGATGACGTAGTATACTTGAAATAGTGGCTCTGCAGCAGGTTTACTCGACATTGAGAAACGGCCAGAGTGCTCCGCAGTTTGTAGTGGATGTAAACGACATGCAAAGGAACCTCATTGAGTAGCCGCTCTGTCATGCTTTGTGTTGGACGAGAGCTCAGTTAACATGCGTGTGATTCCAGGTGAAAAGGGAACTGGTAAACTCACCGGGAAAAAGCTGTGCTTCAAAGGCTCCACCTTTCACAGAGTGGTAAAGAACTTTATGGTCCAGGGAGGCGACTTCACCGAAGGTAATCATCTGTTTCATATACTCTGAAAGTGTGTTGTTTTACATTACATCCAATGGGAAGCAACACAGCTGTTCCTAGACAGTCTGACTGAGAGGAAGTAAATACTCTCTAACGTACAAAAGTATTTTCAATAATACTTTGCTTAGTTTCACAGCAATTACATTCTGATATAGAGGCTTCCAACTGTGTTCATATTAGCAGCCATTATTCACTTATGTTGAGACAGCACTTTCCTTTTAATGCTGTGCAAGTATCTTCAATATTTTATTATGTTGGTTTCCAGGTAATGGAAGAGGAGGGGAGTCGATATACGGCGGCTACTTTGAAGGTAATGTGAATATTATTGAACACGGTCTCATAAATGTTCATCTAAATACAACCGAGCTAATTCTGCATGACCACAATGCTGCATGTCGTGATGATGATGTCATTTTCCTACGTTTGACTCCTTTGACCTTCACCTTTGTATCGTGCTGTCTTCTATTGAGTAGTGGGCTTTATCAGATGAGCATGGAGAGTAGGTTTTCTCTCTCTCTACGATCTACCTGCCTAAAATTTTCAACATATTCTTTTATTTATAGAGTGGTCTTTTGCAAAATGAGAAGGTAAGAGATGTACACAGCTCAGTAACACCATGTCCACACTGCCCCCCACCACCCACCACCACCACCGTCCTCTGTGAACTGCAGGAGGTTTCACTCAGGCAGCCTCCTGTTAGACATGCCCCCCGACGCAGGGTGCTAAAGTTACTCTCTGTTACAGACGTGCTATTTAGGCGGCAGGGTTCTCTGGAGATAAGATATTTAGCTCTGCACTGTGGACACATGTAGATACAATTTCATACTTGGAACAAAAACATTTTAAGCATTTTAAATAACCTTTATATGTGCAATTAGCTTAATGACTTGGAGCTTTTCTCATTATATTTGAGTCTGTTAAATCAGAATCTCAAAGCTTTTATTCCTCCCACAGCGGGGAAATGTACAACTTTATAGCAGCAACGTACAAGGTAAAAAATAATTCAAACGTACGCACAAAATGGGCATGAAAATAACATAATAGGGCCATTTATAGAATATTAACATGTAAGTACACCATGGTTAAAAATAAAGTAGCATTGTTTTAAAAGATTAAGGTTGAAAATTGTATATTAATTGTGAAGAAGGAAGAGTAGAAAGGATGGATAATCTATCTCAAGCAACTCCAAGCAATTGACCTCCCATTTAACTGAATTGAACCCAGCTTAATCTTCTTTAACACCAGAACATAAGTTTTATATAACTTAAGCTTCAGAGAAAGACTAGATACTTAACAAAACAACAAATCCCTTTCTGGAAGGACTGGTTGGTGAGGTTTGATGGTTTACAGTCCTGTTCTCCCCTGAATATGTCCGCTGTTCTTTCCCGGAGAACACACTGTGAGACGGCGCTGTTTCTTCTCTGCTCCCCACAGATGAGAACTTCCTTCTCAAACACGACAAAGCGTACCTGCTGTCGATGGCCAACCGCGGGAAGGACACCAACGGCTCTCAGTTCTTCATGTGAGTTACTCTTTGAAACCCCTCAGCACCGTTTTAATACCATTTAACACGTCACTGACATGATCTATTCATCTCTGTCCCTTTTGAGACTGTAAACTAGAGTTCTACTTTGTGCAGCTAGATTTTCAAAGTGCACAGAAACATGGAATTAATTTCTTTACCTACAAATGTGTTACATTTTTTCTCTTGCCATTTTGTGTAAAATTTACAGAATCTCTAGCATCCTGCTCTTCCAAGGTAATGTGTCTCCAAGGCTGTGTTTCTCTCTCTCCTGACTGTATTCATCTTTAAGTATTCTGCAGAGTACTGTGTTTATTATGTTTGGAACAACATTCATAAGTGTCTTGAGGTTATTGTAGACTTCACTAAAACACCCGTAAGATGGAAATGAATAAAGGAGGAAATGTCCATACATGGTCATATTTGCATTATTAAACAAATATTAAAATCTGCTCCTATTCTTCAGTAGCACCCACACTTTGTTGAAGTTTCTTGTTTATTCTCATTCCTCTCCTTCTTTTCTCCTACTTCCATGTCCTCGTCCACGGTTGACCTTCCTCGGCTTCTTTGCTGAATTTCGGACAAACAGCACAACCAAGATGGCGCCTCATCTCGACGGGTAACATTCAGCGTCACTTTGGAACCTATATAAGGCATTACAATGGCCTTAAGAGCCCTTTAAAACGTGGGTTTCTTGATGCTGTTCTGTTATTGTGACCAATCAATCAATGTTTATTTATATAGCCCAATGTCACAAATGTTACATTTGTCTCAGTGGACTTCACAGTTTGTACAGAATATCAGTATGACAATACGACACCCTCTGTCCTTAGACCCTCTGTCCTTAGACCCTCTGTCCTTAGACCCTCTGTCCTTAGACTCTCACATCGTACAAGGAAACACTTCCGGAGAAAACCCACAGTTTAAAGGGAACATGGGAGAAACCTCAGGGAGAGCAACAGAGGAGGGATCCCTCTCCCAGGACGGACAGACGTGCAATAGATGCCGTGTGTAAATCGAAGAGATAATACATTTACAACATAGGTAGTCCAAATGTTTGGAAATGCATGTGTGTATAATAATAAGATGAATCCACGAGGATTTCAACAATCCTGTGGGAGCCATCAGGGAAGTAGTATGATGAGAGTCAGGCAGGACCGCAGAGACAGGTTCAGCCACGACTCGAAGTCCAGGACTGAGGATCAGATCAGACACGACTCAGGATCCCGGCGTAGATAGACACCAAAAAGACATTTGGGGAAGCTGGGTTAATGGGAACATGAGAGTACACAGGTACAGACAGAGAGAAGGAAGAAGTAAGGTGTCCCCCGACAGTCTAAGCCTATATCAGTAAAACTAGGGGCTGAATCTAATCAGCCCTAACTATAAGCTTTATCAAAAAGGAAGGTCTTAAGCGCACTCTTAAAAACGGATAGGGTTCAATGGATCAATCAAAGATGTTTTGGTGTGTAGAATAGTCTGGTTTTGTATGCTAACTTAATTAAAGACACTTAAAGCATATAATAATCCAGCTGCTGTAACATGCGTTGATGTTGCATTGCAGAGTTCACGTCGTCTTTGGCTCGATCATCTCTGGTTTTGAGGTGATAAAGAAGGTGGAGGGGCTGAAGACCGATTCTTCCAGCAGACCCTACGCTGACGTGAGAGTGATGGACTGCGGACAGCTCTTCACCAAGTCCGCTAACGATGGTGAGATCACTCAGATTTACTTGAAGCTTTTACGGTTGGCCTCGACTGAGAGTGTGGTCTGTGAGTCTGTATATCAAGTTCTATTGGGAGATCCTAACCAATTCTATGTTAAATCAGACATCCAGTTCAAAGGCCCGAGGGGTTACTTACAAAACATAAACATCTCTAGTTTTGAATAGCTTAAATAGATGTTATTAAAGTGTGTTGCTTGTATCTGGGTCATACGTCGTTTTGTAAGAGGTTGGCATTTGAATGCTGGCATTTCCCCCCCCCCCCCCACTGGCATCAGTTACAGGGACAGTAACCTGATCTCCTGTTTAATGAGGATCCGCGACGTGATCTCTGTGAAGTTCAGCTGGCATCGTCCCACCTGACTCTGCCAGCTTTCATTTTCCCCGACATACCGAGAGCAATCAAACAAAGCCTCGGTTGTTGTAGCGCGACACCACCCTGAAAGTGACTCCTGGCTTCTGACCTTTCTTTCTGTTTTCTTGCTCCAGTTCTCGAGGGAAAGAGGAAGAGAAGCTCCCACTCTGCCGACTCGTCCTTCTCTTCCCACGACTCGTCCTCTCAGTACTCCTCATCTGAAAATGAATCGGATGAAAAGCACAAACAACACAAGCACAAGAGACATGCAAAGAGTAAATGCTCCAAAAGGAGAAGAAGGGAATCAAAGCAGAAGGAGAGCGTTGAAGTTCTTCCCTCCAATCAGAGGTACTTTACAAAGCACCAGAGGAGAAGCCACCCATGGACACGATTCACTGCTGGGTCGGTTCTTTGCATAACACATTACTGTTTTGCATATGTGGCTCCAGTCCTGTGGAGCTGGAGGTGCTGGAGGTGGAGGTGGAGCAGAGCGGGAGGAGAGAGAAGCTCACAGTGCGACCGGAGGAGATCCCCCCTGTGCCGGAGAACCGTTTCCTGCTGCGACGGGACGTGCCACCTGAGGAAGTGAAGGCGGAGATGTAGGTTTTATTGGATGTCATCTTATACATCTTAACAGTGACGACCTACATATTAAGTGTCTGTGTTGACTTTGAAACTTGATATTCGCAGTGTGGAAACAGATGAAACGTGTCCTTTAACTGACCCGAAACCATCAGTCTCCAAGTCTGGACGGAAGATTAAAGGCAGAGGAACAATGGTAAGCTCACATCTACATATTTTTTCTTTCATGAGTCTGCTTGTCATTTGAAACTGAACCACTAGTTCCAACGTTCGGTTAGGGTTCGGTTATCACACCAACAGAAATGTAGTAGTCGTTACCATTACCAGTAAAAAAACAAAGCAATGTAGGCCTGCTTTAACTTCCTTACAAGTACCACCACAGTGTTGGCATCGACTTGTCACCAAACTATGGGTTATTGTGACATCCCACGTATCCGTATATTTTCCTTTTTTGCAGAGATATCACACCCCGACGATGTCTAAGTCTCGCTCTGCGTCAGTGGAGGAACGTGGCAGCAGTGAGACTCCGCCACACTGGAAAGAGGAGATGAAGAGAATCAAAGTGTACCAACCTCCGAGCATCGAGAGGTGGAGCAAAGGAGACAAGTAGGACTTAAACTGTTTACCGTTTACTTCAAACATCAGATTTTTCTCTATTTTCCTTCATGCATCTCTTGACTTAACAGATTGAATGACCATTCCTCAAGCAGATGGGAGAACAGGAGTGACTCTGCGTGGTCCCGGTCTGCAGATCACTCTTCGGATCGCAGCTCAGAGAGATCGAGCCTGCAGCTCCAACCGAAGAAAGAGAAGAAGAAATCCAAACGCAAGAAGAAGTCCAAGAAAGGGAAACGCGGGAAGAAGAAGAGCTCAAAGAACAAACCTCCAGAGCCTCTCCCTACCGTGAGTGAAACGCCGGCGTCTTCAGAGAGGAAGTCCAAGAGATCCCGGTCGTCTTCAAACCAGCGGGACTCCTCAACTCAGAGGAAGCTACGGTCCTCGCTTTCATTTAGAGACTCAAGATCCTACTCTAGATCGTCCTACAGCCAGTCCAGATCCAGAGGAAGGTCTTACTCGAGATCCAGAAGTCTTTCGAGGTCTTTGTCTAGATCCAGATCTCGTTCCTATTCTCGATCCAGGTCAAGATCCAGGTACAGATCTAGGTCCTCGTCCAGGAAGAATAGTTTATCCCCGAGAAAGATGAAAGGTAGTAAGCCCAAAGCGGCCGCTATGATGCCCGAGAAGCTTCCAGACAGCAAAGCCCCGCCTCTTCCCAGACTCCCAAGTGTCCCGGCTTCAGAAAGTACCCCCGTGATCCCGATGAGCGACAGCCCCCCGCCGTCACGCTGGAAACCAGGTCAGAAGCCCTGGAAGCCGTCTTACGTGCAGGAGGTTAAAGCAAAAGCAGCTCTCGGCTCTTCGTCTGGACCAACTGTAGCCAGTGTTACAGAAAAAGCTCAGACTGCCGTTACACCAAAGTGTCTGTTGGTTGACTCTGAAATCCACAAACGCAGCAGGTCTTACAGTCGCTCCAGGAGCAGGAGTTACAGCAGGTCCTCCACCTACAGCGGATCGGACTCTGAAACCTCCTTAAAAGCACCAAGCAACAAAAGAAACTCACTGGACAAGGAATGGAAAGAGTATTACAGCTCCCTGAAGAGGGTCAACAACGTAGATAATTACATTTCACTCGCGAGTAGTCAAGATGCCAAGTCAGGGTCGAATAGTCCGGATGTCTCAAAGAGATCACAGGATCAAGAGGGGAAGCAGTTCAGCTCAATGCCTGCTGAGAGCTTTAACAGCAGGTCTGAATGGGACAGTGACACTGAGAGAGAGAGCAACAGTGGGGCTCGGTCAAAAAAGCAGAAACGAGCAGTTCAGGCCAGAGAAGTTCTCGATAAGAAGTCGTCCGCGTGGAATTCGGAAAGTGATTCGGATCATGTGCCCGCCAGGAATTTGGCTATATCTGAGAAAGAGGAAGGGGAAGCTAGTTCAGAATCAGAGTTTGAGACCTCCAGGAAAGCTTCTGAAGAAGTGTCTGCGCCAAAGATCACCAAGGCTGCTGCCAAAGGTCCTGAGGAGGTCGCAGAGAAACACAAGAGCAAGAAGAAATCCAAGCGTAAGCGAAAACACAAGCGGCGGCGCGAGAGCAGAAAGGAAAAAGGAAAGAGATCCAAGAGGAAACACCAGAAGCTCAAAGAGACTTTCCACTGGCAGCCTCCTCTGGAGTTCGGAGAAGAGGAGGAGGAGGAAGAGGAAGATGAGACCAAACGAGAGAAACAAAGTCCTGGGAGAGTTCTCAAAGAAAAGCTTGTTGTGGAAAAAATAACCTCGAACCCTAAAGAGGAAAAGATTAGGGTTCAACAGAGAGCGAAGGAATGTATCAACAAGAACTCGAAACACATCGAGTCTCTTCTTCAGCCGTCCAACAGGAACGGGGCTGATGTACCCATCGTCAAACAGCATGAGTCTTTAGACGATATGGACATCTGTACGCCAGAGCATGACGCTGAGATTGTACAACCAACAGATCTTTCTAATAATGCACCTGAATTAATCGTAAAACCTACCTCAACAATTTCAGATAACGCTTTACCTCAAAGCAAAGACCCTACTGTGCCCTCCTCTGCTGGACTGCAAGATGAAACCCACGGAAAACCTCCCGTCATTAACTTCAAATGGAGGCCTTTGAAAGGAACGTCAGCCCCACAGAACGTCCACATGGCGCCCGTCAGCGTAGTGAACGTCCAGGAGGTCCAGAACGCCTCGGCGCAGGGAGTGAAGATGGAGATAAAGAGCCAGAGCCGGGTGCGACCGGGGTCTCTGTTCGACGAGGTCCGGAAGACCGCTCGGCTCAACCAGAGGCCGAGGAACGAGGAGAGCTCCAGCGAGGAGAGGTCTCCGTCCGCGGGGACAACGCGATCCCCCAAGAAGTCTCGCTCCAGAGGCTGGTCCCGGTCCTCCAGCCGGTCCAGGAGCCGGTCCCGGAGCTCCAGCTACTCCTCCAGGTACAACAAGGACTTAAAGGTCACCTGTTGTGCAAAATCCACTTCTTCATGTCTCTTCTACATCAACATGTGTCCCCTCTTCTTCATGTCTCTTCTACATCAACATGTGTCCCCTCTTCTTCATGCCTTTCTACATCAACATGTGTCCCCTCTTCTTCATGTCTCTTCTACATCAACATGTGTCCCCTCTTCTTCATGTCTCTTCTACATCAACATGTGTCCCCTCTTCTTCATGTCTCTTCTACATCAACATGTGTCCCCTCTTCTTCATGCCTTTCTACATCAACATGTGTCCCCTCTTCTTCATGCCTTTCTACATCAACATGTGTCCCCTCTTCTTCATGTCTCTTCTACATCAACAAAAACCTTTTGTACTAGAGTTCAAATGTAATTTATAACACATTTTCTTCCAGGAGCCGCAGCAGGAGACGGAGAAGAGGGCGGTCCCGCTCTCGTAGCACCACATATCGAAGGAGTCACAGGTACCCAACCATCTCTTTATATTTCTCCATTGTGCATCTAAAGGCCCAGACACACCGGGCCGATTTCGGCCGTTGATAGATGTCCGGCCGTCGATGAGCGTCCTGTCGCCCTACTCAGATTGGTGTCTCCAGCACACAAGGCACACACAGACGGCTATTATTTTTCATTTTCCAATACCGCACTAAACTTTTTTTCGATTATAAGTCGTTATGTGAAACAGCCTCTTTTGAATGACGAATACACACTACCGCCGCCTGCTGGTAAGGAGAGTTATTGCCACTCACGCATGCGCAGTGCGTACATGCTACTTGGCCGTCGGCTGAAGTCTTTGCGGTGTGTTCCAGTGCAACTTTTTGGCCCAGGCGCAGAGACGTGAGGCGACGCAACAATCGGGTCCGTCGGGACGTGTTCTTTGGTGTCAGCTTGGTGTGTCAGGCCTTTATATCAGGCCTTAAGACTCTTTCTAACCGTGTGTGTCTTTTTCTCTTCCCTCTTTCAGTCGTACGTACAGTCGAAGTCGTTCCAGAAGTCGCTCGCGTCATCGCCGTCGGAGATCAAGGTATGTTAGCTTTTTAATGTGCTAACTCGAAAAAATAAATCATGTGGGGTGTCACTTAGTGATAAACATGCTCATATATATAAGGTTTCAAATACTAGTTTGAAAAGATTGATCAGACTAGAAAATGAGTTAATATGATAGCATAGAAAGAATGAATGCTGAGTAATACACCTTCAGGATTACTCTGTCATTATAGAACATTATTAATTAACTACTCTTCAGAATCAGGTTTATTACCAAGTAGGTTGACACGTACGAGGAATTTGACTTGATGTCGTGGTGCGTACATAAAAGTAAAAACACAGATAGAGAACTAGAAAAATATTAACAGTATTTACATAGAAATGGAATAAAAAGTGATATGAAATGATATCTCTGTATGTTAACGCAGGTCCGACTCCTACGACAGCTATTCCAGTCGGAGTCGCAGTGCGAGCAGGAGGCGAGGGCGCCGGAGGAGTCGCAGCTACAGGAGCTCAGAGCGCCGGTCCCGGTGAGAAACTACCGAAAGTCTCAGTTCAATCCTTCCTGTATCTGCATTTGAGATTATCACCATAACAAACTAAGCATTTAACATCGTCTCCTTCATGTTTCTCCGCAGGTCCTCCCGCTCCTCCAGCCGCAGCTCGTCCAGCAGCCGCTACAGCTGAGAGGAAACAAAAAAACACACAGTCTGGACACAAAAAAATGTAATCACAGGTCAGCAGATAAAGCTCAGAGAGGAAGAGTTGTATTCCTTCTTGTTACATGTTTATAATGGGACAGTCTTTGAGGAAATGAATGTAAATAAGTAAACCACTTTACACGCAGAGCTTCTTATGAAGTGACTGTCAAAGCTGACAATAAGCTATAAAAAATGTTTTTATGAGAAAAATTTCCATATTTTATACCGTATATTTTGTTTATTCCTTTTGAACTTGTTTTTCTTAAACTGAAATTGATAATTATTATACTGTAAGAGTCTAATCCGCTCAGTTCTGACGTGTTTGAGGAGTTATAGATTGAAGTTATGCCTTAAATTCAGATTTTAAAAAGTTATTGCTTTTTTTAACAGTGTAAAGCTTTATTCAAGCTGTGATTTATGTTCATCTCATTCTTTATTATTCTATCATGAATGTTAAAAGCTGTACTCAAAGTATAGTCTCTCTGATTTGCATTGTATTCAAACAGTTATGAATGTGTATGCTGAATAAATACCACAGCATTTTAAGTCTCTCTGTTGTTCCTCACTATGTACAGTAGATGATCAGTTAATGGACTACCTTTACAATGGCGCCATCTACCTTTCAATTCAGAACGGCATTGTATTTTTATTTTCATCCTGGCCAATTTAAGTGCATGTATGACATGTGTCAAACATTACAAATAATAATAATAATAGATTTAATTTGTTAGCGCTTTTACAGGTGCTCAAAGACGCTTTACAGATATAGTGAATAGAAAAGAAAAGGAACAACAAATAAATATATAGTCTCTGATGGGTTGGGGGAGTGAGTTCCAGAGGGAGGGGGCAGCGACGGAGAAGGCTCTGTCCCCCCAGGTCCGGTGATTGGTGCGGGTGGGGATGGATAGGAGGTTGGATTCTGATGAGCGGAGGCAGCGGGAAGGGGCGTGGTGGTGCAGCAGGTCTGTGAGGTAGGGGGAAGGAGTGTGGTGGTGCAGCAGGTCTGTGAGGTGGGGGGAAGGAGTGTGGTGGTGCAGCAGGTCTGTGAGGTAGGGGGAAGGGGTGTGGTGGTGCAGCAGGTCTGTGAGGTAGGGGGAAGGGGTGTGGTGGTGCAGCAGGTCTGTGAGGTAGGGGGAAGGGGCGTGGTGGTGCAGCAGGTCTGTGAGGTAGGGGGAAGGGGTGTGGTGGTGCAGCAGGTCTGTGAGGTAGGGGGAAGGAGTGTGGTGGTGCAGCAGGTCTGTGAGGTAGGGGGAAGGGGTGTGGTGGTGCAGCAGGTCTGTGAGGTAGGGGGAAGGGGCGTGGTGGTGCAGCAGGTCTGTGAGGTAGGGGCGGGCCTTATTGTTGAGGGCTTAATGCACTGACCAAATACTAACTGTACTCTTCTGACGATATAATCTTAGATATTGTGCAAAAAAGAAATGCAATCGCAATTTGGTGCTTTATAGAAATTTAGAAAAAGGGATTCGATTCAATTGCAAATCCTTAATTGAAAAAACATTTGCAAATATGTGTACACACTAAAGACTCTATACTGGAAAATATACCCCAAAAAGCAGAATAGGGCCCCTTTAATGTTTAACCCAACAATACCTCACGTCCATACTGAGGTCATAATTTGGCAATAGTAGACGCACTGCAACAGGATTGGATGAATGTTTCCTTCACAGAAAAGCTCCTATAGTAACCCTGTTATTAACAGCAGGTGTTTTATGTTGCTCCAGATATGATTTTCAGGCTCCTTCCAGAAGGTGGAAGCTTTATTGAGCTCAGGTTTCATGAGGAAAAATCATTATCCTGCTGTCGCTTTCTGCTCAAATAGATGGTTCTCTCCTCACACAATTTCTCTCTTTCATTTGTCTTCGTCGGAAATGTTGATATGAAATATATATATAGTTTGTTTTTGCTGTTAGGAGAAGCCAAACTACACGATTACACATCCACATAATGTAGATCAAAGGAAATACCTCTAAATGCTGTAAGACGTTGTTTCTTTAGTGGTCAGCCTCCCTGCTTCCACCCTGACGCTGAGGCTCCGAGTGATGAATGGAACCTGCTCCAGGTGCAGATCGATATTTCCCCTGCTTGTTATGAGCGTATTGACTTCATACGGTCTGCTCAGGAGTGAGCGATGGGGTCCAGGGATCCTCCAGGGGGGGAGACAAGGCTGCATTACTAACTGGGCAAAGTGGGAAACTGCCCCCGGCCCTCAGAAGATATTGGCCCCAAAATGTGTTAAGAAATGTAACATCAAACTTTTTTTTTTATTAAAGGGGCCCTATGTTTTGGGGGTTTGCCTTCACTGTAGTGTTATATAGGTTTCTGTGCATGTAAATGGTCTGCAAAGGCTAACATCCCATCACTATGGAACACTTATGCTCCTATTGGCTATCGCTCCAACATATTGTAGGCCAAGGGGCGGGACATATCTAAGCAGTTGACCAATCACAACAGAGCAGGCCAGCTAAACATTTTCCTCTCTTAAAATGTGATGGATATTGATTCAAATGATATTTGTTGCATTTAGGTCACATGTGTCAAACTCAAGGCCCGGGGGCCAAATCAGGCCCTTAGTGGATTTAATTTCGGCCCGCAGGATAATTTCTAATTCCTATTAGATCT
Source organism: Harpagifer antarcticus (assembly GCA_902827135.1). Classification (NCBI taxonomy): domain Eukaryota; kingdom Metazoa; phylum Chordata; class Actinopteri; order Perciformes; family Harpagiferidae; genus Harpagifer; species Harpagifer antarcticus. The sequence continues at coordinate 232,659 of CADEHL010001150.1, read as the reverse complement.
GGCCCGCCGGTATATTGCACGCACACCTTCACTCCATCCTGAGGGTCTCCTCCGCTCAGAGCCCAAACATTGATGACCTTGCACCCAAGATGAGATGCCAAGTATCTGAACTAGCATCACAGAGCAGCACACTGAGTTCAAAGGATGCTTCCTTCTGCACTTTCTCTCTCACGACAGCAGGACATGTTTGGTTTCTCTTTGAGGGGAATAGTTTTGTTGAAGCTGTTGTTGGCCTGTGGAGAAATGTACTCATAAGAAATGAGTCTGGAGAAGCTGCAGATAGAGCCATAAGAACTGAGTCTGGAGAAGCTGCAGATAGAGCCATAAGAAATGAGTCTGGAGAAGCTGCAGATAGAGCCATAAGAAATGAGTCTGGAGAAGCTGCAGATAGAGCCGTAAGAAATGAGTCTGGAGAAGCTGCAGATAGAGCCATAAGAACTGAGTCTGGAGAAGCTGCAGATAGAGCCATAAGAAATGACTGTGACTGATTATTTAATGTTGTTTCTATAGGCAATAATTTCAGCTTTGTTAGTTCCAGGTTTAATATGTGCAATAAGTTCATTTCAATACGTTATGCAATAAACATTGAACCAGTCCTCGACTAGTACCGATTTTTTTATGTTGGCCCACTGTGTGTTTGAGTTTGACCCCCCTGATTTAGGGTAGTGATGTGGTTTATAATAATTTACACACCATCAAAACACACACTTATTACTATTATTCAAGAAATGATAGGGGCTTTAGGAGACACACTCATTGTTATGTTGTTGTTATTTTCAGTTTAGATTATATATTTTGCTAAATCAAATCACCAAAAACCCTAATTTAGTCCAATAATTGAAATTCTCACATTTTCTCTAATTATGATTATAATTAATTTCGCAAATTGTGATATTAAAATGTTATATGATGCTTATATATGTCACAACACATTTATATATATTGTATAATTAAATTGAGTTATATAATGACTTTTGTACTTTGATCAAATGCATGAACTTCCGGGCCTCCGCATAGTCTGGCCCGTGACGTCACACAGTTGCAGGAGCGCACTGACAGGAAGCGCACTCAGGTTTTTGCGCCATATGGAGCTGCGTGTCCTTCCCAATAGTCCCTGCTTACGCCAGAAAATAAATAAATAAGTAAAGTAGAGTATCCTACAAAGAGAAATGCGCCTCTCTGCCAACTCCACGTGAAACAGTGCGGTGTCCCTTTAACAGCGTCTGACAAAAAGCCCATATGATCCCCGAGCTCCAATCACCAATTCCTCCTGCAAAAGCAGCCTCTGCATTTTTGTCTGTCTGAATGCTACAGCAGCACGGGGGGAAACAGGATTGAGGATAAGAGCAAACACTGAAGAAATGTGACAATTGCACGGTCCTTTTCATGGCGGAGGGGAAACTGCTGCGGAAGGAGTTATTCTGGGACTCCTTTGAGCCTCGAAACGCTGGATCAAAATGGTAGGCTTCACAGGAGAGCGCTGCATTTTTGTTTATTTCTCTGTGTCCCGCTTTGATCTCTTGCACATTTCAGCTACTTAGCAGGCCGATGAAAACTTGCCACACTTTGTGCCTCCTTGTGTGTTTACAGCAGGCACACCGTGTATCTCTGTGTAAAGTTTGTAACTTGCAGACATGGCACAAGTTGGGAATTGAAGCTGCTTGGAAGAATGCAATGGCTACAATAGCCACATTGATGCAGAGAAGGAGTTAAATTCTTTCATATCAGGGCGCTCCTGCACACAACAAGATCTCAGGTCGTGACTGGTGCAAATGTGGACAGGATGAGAGAAAGTCCTTTAGAGCGGGACAAGTTTGACATGCATGCATACATTAGAGATCTAGAGGAGGAGGATGTCACTCTTCATGTCGTAGTAACTTCATGTGTTGCAGGTGACCCTCAGGTAGAGGTGCTATCAGCTTGTTTGAAGTGCCTTGGACAATGAAATGCAGATTCCACAGTCTGACAGTCAACGCAGAACTGTTTTGATCAGAATCAGGAATGCTCTATTTGTCCCACATCAGGGAAAAGTACAGTATTACAACATCAAGAGTGGAGTGGACATATTATTCAAACAAAGTATGCACACTTTATTCATAAAAAACACAATAAGTAAAAACCGATAAGTACACCATGGTAAAATAGTGGCAAGATATCTTTAAAGTGACCATGTAAACATATTGAAGTAGGTGGTAACGTGTACAGATTTAAAGAAAAATACAGTGTATTGCACAAAGTTTTATATTCACAAGCAGTTTTATGCACAAAAGGGATATGTTGCATCCTCTTAGCATTCCCCCCATGTTTTTATTCCCCTTACATGATACGAAGAAAGCCGAGCACAGACAGACTTATGGGAAAGGAGAGGCAGACAGTGCGCTCTGTCTCCAGGGTCATATTAGGATGCCTCATTAGGAAAGCATGTGGAGCCTGATGCAGTGGTGGAGTAATCCCAGTGCGCGTTCACATCTGGAGGCTTGGGTTAATATCTGGGTCAGGGTCAGCGGGGTCAGATCTGGTGCTAGCTGGGTGGCTTCTGGTGCTGCAAAGAGAGAGGTTTTTAGGAGAGTAATCTGCGAAGTGTAATGCGCCGGTGATCTGAGATACTGAGTGTTTGTGCCCCCGATAATTTCTGTTTGTTGACATGAAAAGCTGATTAGTGTGTGCTAATTTTGTTTTTATCATTAGCCTCACATAACCTCCCTTATTTGTGGATGGCTTACTGAACAGGCAAAGGGGGTTAGGGGCCCCAAGCCTGGACCAGAGCCTCTGTATGAAGTGACTGTTCACATTTACTGTAGGAAAGTGAATAAAAAACGCTAAAGAGACATGAAATAGCTGTTAGTAGTTTCTTGATCTCTTTTAATCTGTAGTCTGGATTGCCTTTAACATGCTATATGATCCATTGAATCATAATCCGCCTACCCTTTATTCGAATGATTGTGTTTCTCCAAATACGATGGATTTACCCAAATACAAATCTGTTTCTCTGCCAACTTTTAAATGTTTGAAGCGTTTTTCTCTGTGGGCCACCTGACTGAGTTTAATCTCAGCGTTGTCAGGTCCTGAGTAGCTCCTTCTCTGTCCTCGCAGGGTGCTGTGAGTTTTACGTAACTGCCTATTCAGAGCATTCCTGCCCACCCTTGACTTCGAGGCGTCACTGTCTCTGGGTGCTGAGCGAGGAAACGGTCTTTAGTCCTTGTGACAAGTGCAGCCATTCCCGAGCCCTGGCAACAAACTCCAGCTCTCCGTGGAAACTCGGAGCATACTGTAGGTGCTGCTTATTTATGCCCCTGAGATTAAGAACAGTGGACAAGGCTGCAGAGAGCAAGGTCAAACTCACATGGCTTATGTTATGTAAGGTGGCTTTTGTTCTTGTTGGTTAAAATGGCACAAGTTTGTCCGACGGGGTGGATTTTACTCTTGGTATAAATTCACATTTTTATTGTTTTTCTCAGCAGTGCCAGCCTGGGAAAAACTTTAATCTATCCCGTATGGCACTTCACTTCAAAGAGTCAAACAGGCTTTCTTTTGTGTACACCTTAAATGAGGATTTCTATTAGCTTTCCATTGACATACATGTATAAACGTGTTCTTAAAGCTATTAGCTGAATCCAGAAAGAGAGACTATGAGTTGCCATGCTGTTGTTAAATACAACGAACAACATACAAACACGAAAACAAATAACTTATTTATTGAATTAATCTGTAGTGTTGTAAAAATACACTTATTTTGATAAGAAGATTGATCTCTTTGTAGACTTAAAGGTGGGGTAGGTAAGTTTGAGAAACCGGCTCGAGATACACTTTTTGTTATATTCCATGGAATGCTCTCAACATCCCGATAGCAATGAATATCTGAAGTGCTTTGACAAAAAATCCATTAAAAAAAGTCATCTGTGGAAGCCGTGGCGCTGTAAAAAGCACGACCAATCATCTGAGCCGGCTAAAGTAACTGGATGGCCTACCTGCCTGTCAGCCTTCCATCGGGGCACACACTTACCTCGTGCCCTCATTGGTCATGTGCGCGTTGGTGTGTGTTGGAGGAGGGGCTCTGTGAGGAAGTGGCAGATTTCTTCCGGTTGTGTATTTTCAAATTCTAGCGATCTCGAGCCGGTTTCTCCAAAATTACCTCCCCCACCTTTAAGATGAAGCTACAGCTAGCGGTTGGTTAGCTTAGCGTGAGGCCTAGGAAACAGCTAGCCTAGCATAGTTTGAGGCTTATGCCCATCAATGTCTCTAAAGCTCACTAATAAAGCACTTTATGGTTGTTCAATATATAAAACAAACTATTTGCTGTTTTACTGGTATAGTGTGTCCGACAATGTATCGGCTGGTTAGCTTAGCATGAAGCCAGGGCAAACGGCTAGCTTAGCTTAGTTCGAAGGCAACCAAATATGCCCACCAGTGTCACTGTAAAGCATAGTATAAAGCAAGTATCCATACATTAACTATTAACTATTTTACAGGTGTTATGTGTCTGACAATATATCAAGGAAGTGACTGCTCCTACATTACATGTTACTTGTTAGACGCTTTTATCCAAAGCGACTTACTCAACACTGTGGACAATCCCCACAGGAGCCATTTGGGGTGAAGTGTCTCAGGGACACAACGACATGCTGACTGCAGTGGGGTTTGAACCTGTGACCCCCTGATCCGAACACCAACGCACTAGTCCACTGCTCCTTGCCAAGAGATGTCCAATGCATGACCTCGTAATGTGTTGCTAAAAGGCTATGCTTAGCTAACCAGTTGATGGTTTTTGTGTCCAACTGTTTACCAGGAAGCCAATGATGAACACATAATTTCTCTGTCCTGCATTGATTGGCTGTGGCTAAAGAAAGGCGACGCTCCTCCTCTACCTCTTTTTCCTCTTTGTCCTCTCTGACCTTCTATCGAACATATCAACTACACACACACACACACACACACACACACACACACACACACACACACACACACACACACACACACACACACACACCAACACACAGAGGGAAAGATTCCTGCCACACCACTGAGATTCCTCTGATAAGGAGCACTTTAGGTGTGTGTGTGTGTGTGTGTGTGTGTGTGTGTGTGTGTGTGTGTGTGTGTGTGTGTGTGTGTGTGTGTGTGTGTGTGTGTGTGTGTGTGTGTGTGTGTGTGTGTGTGTGTGTGTGTGTGTGTGTGTGTGTGTGTGTGTGTGTGTGTGTGTGTGTGTGTGTGTGTGTGTGTGTGTGTGTGTGTGTGTTGTGTGTGTGTGTGTGTGTGTGTGTGTGTGTGTGTGTGTGTGTGTGTGTGTGTGTGTGTGTGTGTGTGTGTGTGTGTGTGTGTGTGTGTGTGTGTGTGTGTGTGTGTGTGTGTGTGTGTGTGTGTGTGTGTGTGTGTGTGTGTGTGTGTGTGTGTGTGTGTGTGTGTGTGTGTGTGTGTGTGTGTGTGTGTGTGTGTGTGTGTAATGGCCCTCGGGTATGTCTGCACCTGCTCGCCGCTTCACATCAGAGTGATCTGTTGTCTCTAATGGATCACTTCAAAGGTGCATCGTTCACTCTTTGTGCCTTAAATTCGGGCAAATCACATTTTGACACTCCAGTGACTTTTTAATGATATATGACAATGGGAAATATCTCCCCCTGTCTTTATTGCACCACAGGTATTTGGTTTCACATATCTGTGATCACTGATGAATTTGAATGCACATGCGTGTGCGGTGCTGGCTTGGGAACAGTGTGTGATGACTCCAGCGGAGCGGTGGTGTGTGAAGCGTTGTAACGTGTGTGTGTGAGGAGGAGATGCCAGCAGCACCACGGGCCTCTCTCTTGGCCGGGCTTCCTGACTCAGCGCTTCCTCTCCCAGCTCCGAGCTGGCAGAGCTTCAGTGCGGACGCTCCAACCTCATCACTACACACACGTACACGCACACACACACGTGTACACACACACACACACACACACACAGACACACACGACCACCCCTGGGCAGCCTCTTTGATTTACCAACTGCCCGTCATCTCAACCAGCCAGTTGATGTCTTCTTTCAACATCACTTCTGATTGGGCCACACACACACACCATGTATACATCACTTCAGGGGACATTACATTGACTTACATGCATTTCCTGGAGACTTATCCTAACCTTAACCATAACCAACACATGCCTAACCCTAACCCTAATCCTAACCAAGTCTTCACCCTAAAATTAATGATTCCCCTCCAATTTGTCGAGGTGAGTCCCCACACGTGACCGTGTAAACAGATTTAGGTCTCCACAAGTATAGTAATGCTAGCCCACACACACACACACACACACACTCACTCTCTGTCAGCTGTACCCAAACTGATAACACACACTGTTGTCCGGCATGTTTAAAACAGAAATGGACTTCATGCAGCTGAAGCGATCCTGCTCACGCTGTCAGATTTGTACCATACGTCGCTAAAATGCCGCTCATGCTGTTCTCATCCTTATTTTTTGTTTGTGCATCCCAATTTCATGCTCGGCTAAACGCGTATCAGTCGTAGATTGACTTGTCACCTGTGGTTGCATTAACATATAGATGGAAATGTATTTCAATCTAAAGGTGAAAGCAGCCGGAGAGCTCCAGCAGGGCGAGGTCCAAGCTGCTAGATTAGGGAAGCCTTCAGTGTGCGGCGCAGATTGGGTGTGTGGGATTAGAGCCGCAGAAACGCTGATAATATTGTCTTTATTAATTGCAGTCGGCAGTGAATGCTGTGGTAAAGAAAGTTAACTGTTTTACTAAACTGAGGGGAATTAAATAATTAGCCAAAGTAGTGGAAAGAGAATAACCATCAGCTCATTTTGAAGTTATTCAGGATTTGCCATGCTGAACATTCTCAAGTGTTGGGGCAGTTATTGTGACCTTTTACTTTTTACACATCATCTCTATTGGCTAGCGCTCCAACACATTGTAGGTGATAGGCTAAGGGGCGGGACATCTCCAAGTGGTTGACCAATCACAACAGAGCCTGCCAGCTAACCAATCAGAGCAGACTGGGCTCTGGTTTCAGACAGAGGGTGAAAAGAGGTGCTGCAGCACAGGCAGTATGAGAACATTAAAGCATGGAGACATGTAGAGACACTACATACTGATATACACCTGAACATCAGCAGGAGAGGACTCTTTAAAGTAGAGACACTACATACTGATATACACCTGAACATCAGCAGGAGAGGACTCTTTAAAGCAGAGACACTACATACTGATATACACCTGAACATCAGCAGGAGAGGACTCTTTAAAGTAGAGACACTACATACTGATATAAACCTGAACATCAGCAGGAGAGGACTCTTTAAAGTAGAGACACTACATACTGATATACACCTGAACATCAGCAGGAGAGGACTCTTTAAAGTAGAGACACTACATACTGATATATACCTGAACATCAGCAGGAGAGGACTCTTTAAAGTAGAGACACTACATACTGATATACACCTGAACATCAGCAGGAGAGGACTCTTTAAAGTAGAGACACTACATACTGATATATACCTGAACATCAGCAGGAGAGGACTCTTTAAAGTAGAGACACTACATACTGATATACACCTGAACATCAGCAGGAGAGGACTCTTTAAAGTAGAGACACTAGATACTGATATACACCTGAACATCAGCAGGAGAGGACTTTGTATTAAACTCTTTTATGTATCTGTGCATTTGTCCCTGGTGTGTGTGACCTCAGCACTCACCACCCGCTGCCATGGCTCCTGCCTTCAGTCATTGATTTTTATTAGCATTTTTGATCATAGCGCTGTAATGATCACCACAGGGCTTGTTAAAAGTGAGACCTGAGTGCAACATGTCTGACGAGGGGGTACCGTGAACAGTTCCTCCCTCTGCGTGCATCAGCAGTGTCATCACACGCCATGTTTCTGTTTATTGACGTGGGCACAAACGCATGATTGTGATGCAGGTGAGCGTGCGGGGGGGGCGGGGGTGCAGATGTGAGGGTGGGAGAGCTCGTGCCTCAGATACTGTATGTGCTTCCTCTACCTCAAGGTCAGTGCTGGGTCTCTGTGCTGATTGGATTTGGAGAGGAGGGAGTGCAGACTGCAGACAGAGGAGAAATCTTCCACTAGACGGATTATGAGAGAATGGCAAAAGGCCCCCCCCCCCCTGTTCTATGGCTAAACCACTGGTGACTTTGCTGGTTAGCTTTCCTCTGTAGTACTTTCACATCTAGTTTGTATTGAGTCTCCCAAGTATTGCTTCTCTTATTGGTCCTTTTCTGTCAGGGTTGCCTCTTTTTCTGTGGTTTGGCTGTCTTGGTAGTCAGTTCGTCTTTCCCTTTCTATCAGATTCTAGTCATGTTGTGTTCGATTGTAGTCGTTTTGTGTCGTTTTCGGTTATTTTGCTTCTCTGTCATCGAGATTTTTCTCTCCAACAACAATGTTGACAATCACTCAACAGTAAATGGAGTCCCTTACCCGCGGGACCTGTGACACCTCGGGCTTCCTTTCCTGTATCATAAACCACATATTCCCAGGACATCAGGACGTACTCCTCTGGCTCAGCTTCTCTGAGACCTCACCTGTGTTTCCTCTGGTGTCAGCAGCAGGAAGGCCTGCTATGCTCAGAGGACACAGTGTCAGTCATTAACCTGATGACTTTTTAATGGCTGATTTTACTCTGCCAGAAACTACGTGCCCTTGTGCCGTTCTTTTTTGTTTGTGCTTACACATGACCCTATCCATATCCCACCATGTGAAAAGCCCTCTGATGTTACTCTGAGGCCAAACTGCATGATCTCTGTGTGTAGCTTGTATTCAGGCCCGTCATGCTTTGCTCTCGTCTGGTGATGACTCAGGGGTGTGTGTGTGTGTGTGTGTGTGCGCGCGCTCTCCCCTCCCATCTCCATGCCAGTGAGTGAGATGAGGCCTGACGCGGTGCCCACTCTCCTTCCTCCGGGTGTCAGTCACGTCTGGCCCCTCAGCAGGAGCCCCTCTCTGCTGAGTGTGCTCTTTACTGTAGGTTGAAGGGCTCCATGGGTGGAAGGGGCAGAGCCAAAATACCAAGAGGGAACGAGGCATCATGGGACTGCGGTCTTAAAGGGGCCTTATTATGCTTTTGGGGGGTTTCCCCTTTCCTGTAGTTATACCAGATATTTGAGATGCAGTGCACTATAGTGGTATTAACTGTTCCCATATCTCCCACAGACGTTTGTTTAGAAAGCTAAAGACGGTGAAGTGAGAGGACACTGAGTTCAGTCTGAGACTGCTGGCAGGGCGGCACAGGCAAGATTTAAAACCCCCGCATGTTTACCCCCCGGAGCTCTGTGCTGCCTGAATACAAACCTGCCCCCCTCCGTGTGTGTGTGTGGTGTGTGTGTGTGTGTGTGTGTGTGTGTGTGTGTGTGTGTGTGTGTGTGTGTGTGTGGTGTGTGTGTGTGTGTGTGTGTGTGGTGTGTGTGTGTGTGTGTGTGTGGTGTGTGTGTGTGTGTGTGTGTGTGTGTGTGTGTGTGTGTGTGGTGGTGTGTGGTGTGGTGTTGTGGTGTGTGTGTGTGTGTGTGTGTGTGTGTGTGTGGTGTGTGTGTGTGTGGTGTGTGTGTGTGTGTGTGTGTGTGTGTGTGTGTGTGTGATGTGTGGTGTGTGTGTGTGTGTGTGGTGTGTGTGTGTGTGTGTGTGTGTGTGTGTGTGTGTGTGTGTGTGTGTGTGTGTGTGTGTGTGTGTGTGTGTGTGTGTGTTGTGTGTGTGTGTGTGTGTGTGTGTGTGTGTGTGTGGTTGTGTGTTGTGTGTGGTGTGTGTGTGTTTGTGTGTGTGTGTGTGTGTGTGTGTGTGTGTGTGTGTGTATTGATATGTGCCAGTAGAGGACATTAGGTACATTGACTCAATAACTATATACTGTATTTCCATGTAATGCTATAACAAGCAGCACTTTCACTTGTAATGGTGAACATGGCGTCACACTACATCTCAGTGAGCAGACAAGAGAGCTTTTTAATGGCAGCTGTGTGGAGGTCACACCACACCCCCAGTGACGGAGACTTTACAGAGCAGTAAATCCACACGGGCCGTCCTGTGCAGGTGCTGGAGGGAAAAGGGCATTCTCACCAGTGAAAGTCAAATTAGAAAGACAGATTTTTATTCTCACACTCCTATCTGTCCAGGAGACAAGCTTATGCCAACAAGTGCATACCAGCGACATGGCTGAGGATTCTCCACTTACTGTTGTATCACAAGCTTTGATTGACGCTTTCATGATAACTCAAGCTAACGGCTATTCAACAGAGGTAATTAGCTAAACTAATGAAGTAGCTTCCTCTTGGTCCGAGCAATAATCCTGTGCATCAAAACTGGATTAGTGCTAAACTAGTTTCCAAGTTTGAAACCTCGATTTTGAATGAAGGCATTGCCATCAGACATGTGTCATTATCTTCTCAAAATGCATCTGCCCTCCAAAGTTGTTCAAATGTCTGACACTCTTGAGTGACCACCAGTTAATCAATGTTTTACAGGGCCAAGTAGAATCATTTAGATTAGATTCACTTTATATATTAAATGTAAAATAAACAAACTAAAAGAGTAAATATATACACAAACTGTAGAATATAGTATGTAAACGTATTGACAGTTAAAGATATCTCCAGAGTATCTCTATCCAACACACAATGGAAGATTTTCTCAATAGACGATTGCCTTCTTCGAGATTCTGCAACAATCCAACATATAAGATTATAACACAGTTTCAGTGACAGGTCCTCCACATTAGAAGAGGGTCGCCTCACGTGTTGCGTTGGACAGATTAAATGCTGTGTGAATAGAGAGCTTTGATTGAAGCCGGTTTAAATGACACCTCTTGTCAGTAATCCCCCCGCTGCGTGTTTGTCACGGGTCAGGCCAAATATGAATAATGTATTGAGAGACATCTGACTGAGAGGCTGGTGAAAGGTGGCGCTCCGTCTAATGACAGCAAACAAGCGCTCTGCCTGACATTTGGGAGGAGAGGGAGGAGAGGAGAGGGGGTGGGGGGGGGGTAGGTGACGGAGTGACAGACAAAGATGGAGCCAGTTGGATGCAGAGTTTAATTGCAAAGTAGGCTACTTGTTTGGCTGCAGTACTGAATGTGATGGCTTGAGCTTTATTGCATAATGTGACGGATGAGGCAACACGGAGGGACCTGCAACTATTTGATCATGTAGTTTAAAGCATGAAAATAAAGCAGTGATGGAATGATTGAAACCCTCATTTACCAGTAGTAGGGTGAATCTCTGAATCGGGTGCCGTTTGTGTCCCCCAAGCTTACTTCAAAGATTTTAAATGAAAGGAAACTACAACATGTAAAGCGCTGAATTAAAGGAACAGGGCGTTTTGCATTAGATAGATAGATAGATACAGGTGCTATGTAACGACACGGTTTCTCTGCATTTGACCCATCCATCCCATTACAATGTAAAACTAAATATATATATTTTGTTTTTGTTTTATAATAATTAGTTGTCTTTGTAGACAACACACATTTCTGTATGTCCTCACTGAGCATCATCACATATTCATTGAATATTAAACGAATAACAATTATACCAACATTTTGATGCTACTATAAATCATAATGCGTGTGAACTTTAATCTGAAAAATGCATGAATTATCTATGAAATTGCTCTATTGACACTCAACCCCGTCACGCTATACATTTTACCCCCCTATTAAAATAATGGATAAGTCCATGTGACATCTGCATTGAGGGAGTGACATCACAGAAGTCTATTGAGGAAAAATTAAACAATAGTTTTGCAAAATATTACAATTTTATGATGTCCTTAAATTCCACGTGGTGCTGTCTGAGCTAAACAAGGTCTGAACATAGACCTGAACATGACAAAGACGAACTGACACTGGGAGAATTTAAACACAGGGTAACAAGACACAGGTGGGAACAATCAGGGGCGGGACTGACGCTGATGAGCACAGGAGACACACAAGGGGTGACAGGTGAAAACAATCAGGAGATTAGACACACCAGGGAAACTAACGACAGACAGGAAAACACCAGACAATAGACAGGGAGGAAAACATGACAAGGAGAACAGAAAAACACCCAGACACACAAACTTAAAACCGTGACAGTCTGGCTATAACATATGTTCAGCTTATTGTTTAAAACACATGTGACTGAAGATTTTGACCACATAAAAGCACCGGTGTAATGGCATTTACTCAAGAACTGTACTTAAGTAAATTATTTAGGTACTTGTACTTTGCTTTAAAATAAAACAGCGCAGCTAGCTTCCGACAGATAAGCAGCTAGGCTAAGCTAAGCTACTTGGCTAACATCATAATCAACAGTTAGCCCTGCTCCTAGCTACAGTTTGTTTCTGTTTTTATTCCGTTTATAATCATAACTGTGGCAGATTTGATTATCACTCAACATTTGTAGTATTTTTTTGAAGTTAGATATCACGAAATTAAACAAAACAGGCTTCTAGTTTCTAGATGAAACCAGCGCCATATAGAGAGAAGAGTTACGACAATGGAAATCCAAAAACGGTTATCGTCACGTGGTTCATGTAGACGAGGATCGTTCCCCGGAAGTTCATGGCGGACAATTTGAAAGAATTGATAACAGGAGATAGAACTACGATTTTTAGTAATAATTAGTGAATAAAGGTTTTGATTTGCAATATTTATACAACATATCGATGTGTATGTAGTTACATCAGTTACATTTGCTAATATTTGAGGATTAAGATAAAATAAGAAGTACTTTATTGATACCAATTTGGGAAATGTTTGCTTTGCAGCAGCAAAAGACAAGGCATTGCACATAAGACAGTTAAAAGACTAGAATTAAACAATGGAAAATGTAAACATCTCAAATAGAAATAAAATAGCAGAAAATATACATAGCGTGAACAGCTGTCTCACCTGTTAGCAGATACATGTTAGGCTAACGTTGCCTTGGTTACAGAGCCTGTTGTTTATTGCTTTGAATTGTTTAAAACAAATATTATCTTCTTAAACTTGAATGGTAGTCAGGAGCATCACTTCCTAATGTTTGATATATTTAGAGGGAGGGAAGGAAGGTTTCAAAATTCAGATTAGATTCATTTCTACATTTTCTTAAATTCATGGTGGTTTCAGTAATCTCCAGGGCCCAGGAGTTCAAAGCTTTTAATCTCAATCAGATCCGATCAGATTTTGAAATCCCATGTGTTGTGATCCAGGATCAGACAAGCCGGCCAGATTTTGTCCCTGGAGTTCAAAGCAATTCAGGATAGGATCACCCTGATCCAGATTACGATGTTTCAAGATGACTAGATCCTGAATATCAGTGCTTTAATCCCACCGAGCGCCATCTAGTGGATATGAAAAATACTACAAGGAAGACAAGAGACCACGTTGCACGTTGAGACATCTATTGTCCGCAATTACTTTTGAAAGGTGATGACAGATGATGGACTTTTTTTTTGTTGAAGATATTTTTTCTTTAATCTAGGGATTCAAAGTTTTGAACTCCAGGGCCCAGGAGTTAAAAACTTTGAATCCATATCTGATCAGATCAGATCTGGATTTTGGGGAGTTTAAAACAAAAAAACAGGATTAGGATCACTTTGATATCCGATCAGATCAGGAAATCCAATCCAAGCTTTAATCTGGATCAAATCTTCAAAACGGGTTCAAACCGACAACACGGGATTGGGATCAATTTGATCCCAAAGAACTGGATTATCCTGATCCCACCAGAGGGGTGGGTTTCCAGTGGATTACCAGAGCAACATGTACTGTACAATTTATTTTAAAATATGTTTCAATTTAAATAAGATGGCAAAGTTTGTTAACTGAAATAATACACCATTTTTAGCCTTCATGGGAAATACATTATATTTTTCATTTTTTGCTCACGTTTGTGGCCTATTTTGTTTTCAACCAAATGTTGATGACATAAATGTTTATGCTCATGCAAGTATCACAACAAAGATTGTCAATCACAAATGTAATTTAGATTAAAGTAAAAATATCTTCAACCAAAAAAAAGTCCATCATCTGTCATCACCTTTCAAATTTAAAAAATATAATTAGACATTATAGATGTCTCTGCAATGTGGTCTCTTGTCTTCCTTGTATTATTTTTCATATCCACTAGATGGCGCTCGGTGGGATTAAAGCACTGATATTCAGGATCGAGTCATTTTGAAACATCGTAATCTGGATCAGGTTGATCCTATCCTGAATTGCTTTGAAATCCAGGGACAACATCTGGCCGATTTGTCTGATCCTGGATCACAACACATGGGATTTCCAGATCTGATCTGATCAGATAGGGATTAAAAGTTTTGAACTCCTGGGCCCTGGTAATTGAGGACATATCATTCTATTATATGGCTCTGGATGAAACTAATTTCGTTAGCCAAACTGTAGCTAACGTTAGCTCGACAATTCTGTCTCTGGCTCACTTTTAATGTATCCACCTGACAAATATGAACTTCATCTACAATTTAAAGACATTTTGTCTAAATAAATGCACCAAATAACACAGCTATTGATGTTTGAGTATGATAATGCTATTCATTTTATAGAATTTATCTTTTGACAGCGTTGTCTTATTTATATCTCCAGAAGCAGATGTCGATTGTTATCGCAAAAGCTGCATAACATCCGGTTTGCAACTTTCTCTTGATCTGATTAAGGCTGCAGTGTTTCGCCCTTGGGCGACGTCTGTAGCACGGGAGAGATAACCCGATCTCTTCTCCCGCTCACAGTCCAATTTATCAGCTCAAAACTATGAATAAATCTAACACATAATTGAATTCTTCAAACAGGCCATATTTTCCATTTCCCAGCTGTAACAATGAATTTATTGATTTGGGAATTGGGCAGCAGGGAAAGAGAAGAACAACTAACACTCTTTAGAATCGTCCTAAAATGAATTAATATCTTGCCTTCTTATTGCACGTGTCTTGTGCCTCCCATGTTACTGTAAACACTGACAAATAAGTTATGTAGAGAATGTAATCATGGCGCACAGCTTCATCCTCTCCAGCCAAAGCAAAGTTTATATTAGCACTCGTCCTGTGTTGCCTCCAGGAGACGCCTCGAATTATAAACTCCATTAATTGTTTTCAGGGTTAGTTAGTATTTATTCAGCATCGTTTCCCTAATTATTTCTTCGGATGTGTTTTGTCTTGTGCATAATTCCCAGCTCCTCGGGGACAGTAGTTAGTGGGTGTGTGGAGGGAGCCAGCTAATGGGTGGGGGGACGGCAATGAATACCAATGCTCAGACAAGTCAGTCCTGGCACAGACCAGACAGTGTTTGTTGTGTGTGCATTTGTGTTGCTCGTGCATGAGGGCACATTACGTATGCGTGTGTGTGTGTGTGTGTGCTCTGTCCCCACTCACATCCCGTCTGGATCGAAACCCTGCCCTTCCTGTGCTAAATTAAACCCACCTTGGGAAGTCGAGGACCTTGCACAGAGTGCTGCGTGTGACTTTGTGCAGTGCAATATCATTCTGAAAATCAAACGGCTTTAGGATGTATTTATTTAGAATTGATATCCGTGATATTCAGGTCTCTACTTTGAGGTCCAATCAACACAGGTTGCAGAGCCTCTTCAGGCAATGATGGATCCCTTTCTCGTTAGAACGTTGGTAGTCTTTTGTCATAACCCAAATAACAACTCATCATATCAAGAAAGTTTGCTTAGACAACTTTATTAATTCCAACTTGCAAAAATATATCCTTAACGTATTATTCCACTTGGGGTATTTGGGTTGTAGCCAGGTTTTGTGAAAGGAGACAATGAAGTGATAAAAGGAAATGTTTCTTGTACTAATGGCTTCCTATCTGAAACTTTAGCTGATCATATTTCTAAATGTCTTAACCTTTTCTCTGTCCTTCTCCCTCCGTCATCTGCAGCTCATAGTGGAGAAAACCACAGACTTCCCCTCTGCTGAGTTCTCCCTGGTGGAGGATGTGGCTCTGCACTTCACCTGTTTGATGGACAGGCTGAACGAGCAGCGCCTCTTCCAGCCCGACCTCTGTGACGTTGACATCGTTCTGGTTCGTCAGCACAGCACCTTCCCGGCCCATAAGGGGGTCCTGGCGGCCTACAGCCCTTTCTTCCACTCCCTGTTTGCGCAGAGCAAGCAGCTGCGGCGGGTGGACCTGTCTCTGGACGCCCTGACCTCCCAGGGCCTGCAGCAGATCCTGAACTTCATCTACACCTCCAAGCTGCTGGTGAGCAGCCGCACTGTCCGCGACGTGCTCAACGCCGCCGCCCTGCTGCAGATGAGCGACATCGCGGCCTCCTGTCGCGACCTCATCAGCAGCCACTCGCTGAGAACCACCTGCGCAGACATGGCCAATCAGGAAGGAGCTGGTGTAGCGACTCCCTCCAACCTGCTGTACACGGATATCAAACAGGAGGCAGAGCTGGGGTATAAGAGGGAGGGCAGCTTCTCTGTGAGGGTGGAGGAGGCAGGCAAGACGAAGGTGGAGAGCAATGGAGAGGAGTCGAAGAGCCCAGACAGCCACGCCTCCTTCAACAGAGACCAGATCATTGTTGAAGTCAACCTCAACAACCAGACCCTCAACGTGTCAAAGGGCCCCGAGAGCAAATCAGCAAACATCATTGAGGCCGGCGCCATGTTTAGCTGCTGCCACGACGAGAGAGATTCAGAAGAGGAGAGCGAGGCGGAGAACGACGACACAGTTGGAGAAGAGGAAGATGATGACCTGAGGAGGGGGGAGATGATGGGGCAGAGCAGCGAGGAGGAAGACGAGGAGGAGGAGGATGAGGAAGAGGAGGAGAATACTCTAAACATTCCAGGTTTGGAGCCGCCGGCCCTGATGGATCGACCTCGCCGGGGAACCAGAGCCTTCGCCATTTCCTGTACAACCACCTCCATGAGGCAGACTCTCACTGAGGCAACGTTGGCCAATCAGAGGCCAGGGAAGAGGATGCTGGATTCAGACGGGCCGGGCCAGAAGGTGAGGCTGGAGGAGAAGCAACACTTCCCCTGTAAGAAATGCCCTCGCGTCTTCAACAACCGCTGGTACCTGGAGAAACACATGAACGTCACTCACAACCGCATGCAGATCTGCAACAACTGCGGGAAACGCTTCCTGCTGGAGAGCGAGCTGCTGCTGCACCAACAGACCGACTGTGAGAAGAGCATCCAGGTAGGACTCAGCAGTGACTTGTTGAAGGACATCTCACTTTATCCTAGTTTAGGTCTCCAGCATCCACAGCCAAATCAATGAATAGGTGGATTTGCTCATGGGGGCCATCTAAACTCATTAACATTTTGTCATGTTGAATTACATTTTGGCTAGTTTGACACTTTGCAGAGTTTACAATTCTAACTATATAGGATGCTATTGTAGCGTACTAGCTTAGTTGCACCATCCAATTGTTTACAGACAGTGTCCTTATCCATGTCTACTATACTGTGTGAACTGTTTAGCTTATTTACTTACATTTGTTTCCCTTATTTAGTAAAAATCTGCTGTGTTTAATGATACGATCAATATTATGGATCAAAATGCAAATCCAACATCATCTACTCTCGAGAGTAAAGTCTATATTAGTGAAACCAACATGATGTTACTGCGTAAAATATACAGAAATGAACACAGCTTGTCTAATTATGTTGCTTTCATTATTATGGAAGGCACTGTGCCCAATTATGCATTGTTGTTCCACACTTCAGACAGAACCCTATGCCCTTTGTTCTAATAGCAGTCACAGCTTTAAAGTGTTATTCAGCTCTTAATAAGTACATGCACAGCTGCAATCATGCAAGCGTATTAACGCCGATCAGTCAGTAGCTCTGTCAACTGGCAGTCAGTAATAATAAATGATAATGTGTCGAGTACCTCCACTCTACACTCCTGCTGAGGCTTTAATCTACTGACTATAATTACGTTTGTCGGCACAGTGCACGCTCAAGTGTCTTTGCAACTCACGCACCTGCACTAGATCCTCAAAGCTCCGATAATAACTTTATTTTGCCTCTTTGTTCCCCATAGTGTGTAACATGCGGCAAGGCCTTCAAGAAGCTGTGGTCGTTACACGAGCACAACAAGATCGTGCACGGTTACGCCGAGAAGAAGTTCTCCTGTGAGATCTGCGAGAAGAAGTTCTACACCATGGCTCACGTCAGGAAGCACATGGTCGGTGAGTGGCAGCCGTCCTGATTGGTCGCTTGGTTCCTGTTTGTTCCTCCAGGCTTCCTCTTCCACTGATTGTTGGGCAGAGATTTGTTTTGAGTGTTGCTTTCCTCTTCCACTTTTTTTTGAGATAGGCATCTTACTTTCCTACAATATCGGCTTCCTTAAAGCTCCCATGTCATGCTTTCCGGTTATTACCCGTCCCCTTGTGAGTTCTGCATGTAAACTGTCTGCAGAGTCACAACCCTCAAAGGACACCCTGTAGCGAGTAAAACTCTAACACAGAGAAGACCTGTGCTGCCCCAGAACGCCTCGTTGGACATTTCTCTTTTTCTCCCTGGGTACGGTGACGTGCCCATACCCAAATGGACCCATTGGTGCTAGTGGAGCCTCGTAGCGCAAAACTGTGGCGCGCTTACACTGTAGGTGCGCCGCGTTTTGGGGGTGCGGGTGCTAGTGGAGCCTCGCAGATGGGGGTGCTGCAGCCCCCTCAGCACCCGCGTCCATTCGCGATGTCTCGCAGACCCCACGCCATTGTAACACATAATCACTGATGTTCCGCTGTAACGGTGGTGGACTCATCAGAACAGAGTGGCCGAACTGACCAATCAGAGCACAGTGGACTCACAGGGAGGGGGGGGGGGGGCAGGAGCTCCAACAAGGCGTGTAGGACAGAGAGTGAATACACACACTACACAGAGATGCTGTATGAGAAACCAATGAGTTTGGAACATTGCAAAATATAAATCTATTCTAGTAGACCTCAACAATGAAATTATGATCAGTAGAAATGGCCATGACATGGGATCTTTAATGTAGTAGAAGTATAAAGTAAGAAATCGTTGTACAAGTACTTCAAAATAGTACTTTGCTACTTTCCACCACTGCGTCATTGTATCTCTATAAGTTTATATACGTCCTGTTTATCCTCCCTACTGACCGAGTGACTTGATCAAAGGAAATCAAAGGCAATAGATTTTTTTACCAGACGAGACACATCCAATACCCTTGGTGTAATTAGCCAATGAAAAAGCCCCAGTGTTGTTCTTTAAGTGCTATTTTAGGGTTTGCTTATTTGTCCTATTGAGTGGCTCACTATTGAATACCATTAACTTTTTGTGTGTGTGTGTGTGTGCGTGTGTTTTCAGCCCATACGAAGGACATGCCGTTCACCTGTGAGACGTGCGGGAAGTCGTTCAAGCGCAGCATGTCCCTGAAGGTTCACTCTCTGCAGCACTCAGGAGAGAAACCCTTCAAGTGTGAGGTTTGAGCTCCTTTAATATCCACTACACTTAACTCACATAAAGAGTTTCACTCGGACCGAGACGTCCACCAGTGTAACATTCCTGAAATGATTGGTGTCTGGGATGTAAATGAAATGAGGCTCTTTATGGCCGTCTCTTGTGAAATACTAAGGTCAAGGAATCTGGGAGTGGGAGAGAACCAGGATGAAATGTTTCAATGTGCTTTACAAAAATACATCTCACAGCTAGGATTTGAATTCAATATGATTACCATTTATGGGACCATTTCTGACTTTGTGTAAAAAGTGTTAATTGGGTTTGATTTCAGAACTGCAGCGAGCGCTTCCAGTACAAATACCAGCTGCGCTCGCACATGAGCATCCACATCGGACACAAGCAGTTCATGTGCCAGTGGTGCGGAAAGGACTTCAACATGAAGCAGTACTTCGACGAACACATGAAGACACACACTGGTGAGTCACTTCCTGCAGTACTTCTAAACAATCTTCAAAGTCACAGTGTTAGAGCCAGTATTTTGATTTGATAAGAAAGGCCACCTAATTGTGACGTCTGTAGTCAACGCACTATAAAGGACTACAATTCCCACGGCGCCTGGGCTAAAGCCACAGTGATGGGCAACCTGTTGAGAGACGCCGTACGAAGTTATATAAGCATTATCAAGAAAGAACGAATACCTAAGTTGTTTGTTATTTTATTTGAGTGTTGCCTATTTCTTTTGAATATTGTAAAGGCCTATTTTCTTTGCTGCATGTGCAAAAGTTTGTTATTTTAATTTGAGCAAACACATCGCAACATCATCTAAACCACCGGAGGCCAAGCAACTCTTCAAACTGTGAGTAATTTAAAGGAAAGAAACGAGTTAGAACTGTGTTTAAGGCGTCTAGTGGCTTGATGGAAAGACAAGGAAGGAAGCCACGACACACAGTAAAAACAAAACGTAGACCAAGTCTTACACTCTGCTCCATGTCGAGTAGTTAAATACTTGTTGTTATGGTGCAAACTATTTCAGCGTCCAGCAGACACACAGTAACTTTATTTGGAGATGTGTTGCTGGCCATGGAAGTCTCACCCTCTATTAGCTCTGTTTTGGTCTCATCCAACTCCTGAGGGAAATATCTTGCTCCTTTATCTGCTTAATGCTCCATTACTCACCCAGTTGCTAGATCTGTCTAGATGTGGGCAGGTAGTGTTGACACTGACTGCTGTGGCTGAATACAATGCTATTAATTAAAGCCTTAAAGAGTTTCTCTCCCACACACCCCCCTCCCCACTTGACCCTCTGTGTGCAGGAGAGAAGCCGTACATCTGTGAGATCTGCGGGAAGAGCTTCACCAGCCGGCCCAACATGAAGCGCCACCGCCGCACACACACCGGGGAGAAGCCGTACCCCTGCGAGGTGTGTGGTCAACGCTTCCGCTTCTCCAACATGCTCAAGGCCCCATCGAGAGAAATGCTTCCGCGTCAGCAACCCCATGGTGAGCGACGGCACCGACCCCCTCGGCCTCCACCAGCCTCTGGCCTCGCCCGACGTGGACTCTTCCGGCTCTGCAACCACACCCTCCGCTGCCTCTAACCCCCTCCATGGCTCCCTGCTGCACTCCATGGGGGGGCTGCCTCCCACCCAGCATTTACCCCCACCGCCTCCCCTGTTTTCAGCCGGTAGGATGAACTCCAATAACTAACAAATCTCTGTAGCATCGAAAGCACTTTTAGTTTTTCTCAGTGCTCTTACAAGGACTCCTGCAGCGGGACAGTGCTGCTCCTCCGTGAAAAACTGGCTACATGGAAACCTCACCTACACCAATAAGAAATAGCTTTTTTACTCTGTTAAATACAATAGATAACCTCAGAGTCCAGTAGGACGTGTCATCGCCGTGCTTCTCCTCTTGAGTTTCTCACCTCTGTTCTGGTTTTATTTTTGGATTTCCACCACACATCTCTCCAGAGCCTTGCACAATGCATTGATTGTAGCATATTTTACAGAGTGGGTGGAGAGAGTACCTAAATCCTCCCTAATGTGTGGGGAGAGTTTCTTTTTTTTGTATGGTTCTCTGCCAAGATGTAGCGAGTGGTTCTGGTCCGACCCGGCAATAACCAAATGCTGATTTGTCTCTGAGCGTATACATGTACGGCATTGCCAATAACCAAATCCTGTAAGCTCACCTGCTATAGTTAGATAATGTTATACAGCATTTATAATCGATCCTGCACCTTACATTTAACTCTAGTGATATTTAAAATGTACTCCTAATTGTCTCCCTTTTTATAATTGTGATGTAAATCGTGGCACGTTAAGTCAATTTGTAAGGAAGCGAGAGAAGAAGATGTGATGCGTGGAGAGTCCGCAATGGAGTGTGTGGTGTAAAGGTGTGTGTGTGTGAGGAAGACTCGTAAGATGAGGGTAGATCTACATTAAGCTAATCAACGCTTAAGCTTCCACAAAAGCCACAAGTCGGAGTAATTTGTTGAATCATTTGCTTACATTAAGCAAGCGCTCCTCTCCTGTAGATCTCACTCTGAGACGATATAGCACTTTTCTGTGAGTAAAACCTAATGTAATCAAACCTACAGTATATGTGTAGGTTCAAAAAAATGCTAACTTACTTTTTCCAACTAAATCTGTGTAATACGTTTGGAGAAAAACGAAAAAGAGTGTAGATATATTCACAAAACCTGATAGCTCATTAAGTGTGTACATTTCATCATTATCTATATTGTGAAATGATAAACCCCATATTACAATGCCTACATCTCTCTAAGAGCACTGACATCCAGTACTTTTGGCACAACAGAAAAGGGCTCCTTATAATTACATCTCTATCATAAACAAGTCAATTTTGTATCTGAAGAAGTTGATCAAATTTAGGGACATGTGGTATGCAATAGCCCTCAATCATTTGTGGCTCTGTGTGCACTTTTGACAATTGTTTGTCCTAAACAGTAGAACAGAAAGGAATCCCTGTCAGTAAAAATGTCTGTAAGTAAAAGTTTGATATTTTGAGGAATACACACATTTGCTTTCTTGCCAAGAGTTAGATGAGAAGATTGATATGCAGCTACAGCTAGCTGCTGGTTAGCTTAGCCTAGCACAAAGACTGGAAGCTAGCTTGGTTCTGTATGAAGCCTAAAAAAGAAAGAAATCCACCTAAATAGCACCCAAAACTACTTAGCACGTCAAATCTGGTTTTGTTTTATATGTCAAGGTAAAAACAATAATTTGTGTATCGTTAAAAGTCATTGTGTTTTTAAGCTATCTCCCTGTGAAATCACAAATTGTCATTTTAACACTTTAAGGTTAGCTTTCTTCGTGTTTCCTGTCTTTAAGCTAAGCGATGCTAGGCTAGGCTAGAATCACCGGCAGCTGGCTGGCTGTAGCTTCATAATTAGCATACAGATATGAGAGTGGTATCTTTGTGCTATGCTAACTAGCACGAAAGCAACACGCATACTTCTCAAAATTATAAAATATTCCTTTTAAATCTGACATTTCAATCAATGAATGATCCAAAAAGAGTCTGTGCACTATTGATGCACTCCCTGTATAGATAGCCTACTATAGCGTTAACCTGTACATATTGTTACGGTGTGTTTCTCCCCCTGTGATTAATTCCTCATGTTTACATCTGGAGAGTCATTTGAATGTGCCCTCACGTGTCTTGGCTGGTACTACGGAAAGTTGGATTTTGTGGATAAGCTTTTTGTAAATGTTTGAAGCTATTCGTTGTTTTATTTAAGAAGAAAATAACGCACCTTTTGTAGTCTTGGTTCACCCCAGTTACATGTTTTTTCTTAAACTACCATGGTTAAATGGTAATGGCCACATTGAGAAAGGTACTTTCTTATTTTGTTTCTTCATGTGTCCAACACATGTTTTGTACTTTAATTTTGCTGCTTTTGTACAGGGTCCAGTTTGAAACTGCCCTTTAAATGAAAAGTCTAGAGCTGTTAATTGTTGAATATACTAATCTAATTTAGCCTTACTAGACCAAGAGCTCCAGGGTCACAAATGGGCTACAATTTAGACGTTTTGAAGCAGTTTGTCGCCAACATTTTATACCAATCCAAGGATTCATCTTGTCTGGTAGATTGACAGAGAAGGCAATGTCACATAATCTGTTGCTCTCTTGTGGTATTTTAGTGAACTGCACTCTGTTAGCTCCATTTAGGAAAGAGAACCAAGTATTTCCCTCTTCACTGCTTTGAAAGGCACCAAGAGACAATACTGAGATACTGTGGTTATAGTGTGTGTATTCGCCTTATACTTGGAGGGATTGCATGTTGTTTGTGTGTTATAGTATCTGATGGTAAAGGAGGAGGGATAGTTGTTAGTTCTACTGATTAATGCACTTTGAATTTGATTGCTACGCTAGCCCATTATGGGAACATTTTTTTCAGATACAAGGTGAACAGATACCGGAGCAGAGATGTGTAGTGAACATATATCTGCCACACAGCAGGCTTAATCCAAAGGCAGACATTTTACATTTATCGTTTTTGTAAATGTATGTTTTTGAATCATTTGAAAAAGCTCAAGTTCTTTGTATTTTTCTTCAAATATTGATCAGATTGTGGATTGGGTGCAGAAGTGGCAGGGGCCTGTTTGACATCATTGGCTGTTTCTGATTGGCTTGTTCCCCGATTACTACATTTATAAAAAAGAAGTTCTGACCAATGTGCGTCTATTTAATGGGCTTTTAGTCACATTTCGTTCTATGTGAAAATTGTAAAGGAAGTTGTCAGTTGCCAAAATTGATAAGAGAGAGATATTAATTATTATGAGCACTTTAAACTCCAGTTCCCCTAGTATGGTTATTAAGGCTGATGCAGTTTATATGACCGGAAATCTGCTGATGGCACTTTTTATAGGAATGACAAAAATGCAGTCTCTGCCAGAAACGTGTCTTGGCCAGTGATACATCCTGTGAACCAACATTTTGTTCAGACCGAGGGGACTTCAGAGGTGTTTGTTCAGACCCTATAAACCTGTTTGAAGTGAGATGGAAATATAATAACAGCAGCATAAGTGATGATGGGTTCCAAACCAACGAAGTATTAAAGGTGGGGTAGGTAAGTTTGAGAAACCGGCTCGAGATACACTTTTGTTATATTCCATGGAATGCTCTTAACATCTCGATAGCAATGAATATCTGAAGTGCTTTGACAAAAAATCCATAAAAAAATTTCATCTGTGGAAGCCGTGGCGCTGTAAAAAGCACGACCAATCATTTTAGCCGGCCCGGCTAAAGTAACTGGATGGCCTACCTGCCTGTCAGCCTTCCATCGGTGCACAACTTATCTCCTGCCCTCATTGGTCATGTGCGCGTTCGTGCGTGTTGGAGGAGGGGCTCTGTGAGGAAGTGGCAGATTTTCTCCGGTTGTGTATTTTCAAATTCTAGCGCACTCGAGCTGGTTTCTCAAATGTACCTACCCCACCTTTAATGAATGGATTTTTAATTCGTGAAACAAATTGGGTCATATTTATAATTTGAGGTGTTTGTTTTGTGCAAAAATCTGAATCCACCCTCGGAAGCAGAATTTATTCGTAGATCCTTTGTCTTGGATTATTTAGCCTTCCCTAAATCCAGACGCAAACGAGACAAGGCAAGGCAAGGCAAGGCAAGGCAAGGCAAGGCAAGGCAAGGCAAGGCAAGTTTATTTATAGAGCACTTTTCAACACAAGGCAATTTAAAGTGCTTTACAACAAATGAAAAGACATTAAGAAAATGGCATTTAAAATCAGTCATTAAAAAGAAAAGCTAATAAATAAACATTAAAAGAAGAAATACATGGATAAACACTAAAAGAAAAAAATACATGGATAAAAGTTACAGTGCAAGTCTAAGATGTGAATAGTTCAATTAAAAGCAGCGACAAAAAGAAAAGTCTTTAGTCTGGATTTAAAGTAGTCAGAGTTGCAGCGGACCTGCAGGTTTCTGGGAGTTTGGTTCCAGATGGAGCATAATAACTGAACGCTGCTTCTCCATGTTTAGTTCTGACTCTGGGGACAGAAAGCTGACCAGTCCCTGAAGACCTGAGAGATCTGGATGGTTCATAATTTAGCAGGAGATCAGAAATGTATTTTGGGCCTAAACCATTCAAAGCTTTATAAACCAGCAGCAGGATTTGGAAAATCTATTCTTTGACACACAGGAAGCCAGTGTAAAGACTTCAGAACAGGAGTGATGTGATCCACTTTCTTAGTGTAGTTGAGGACTCGAGCAGCAGCGTTCTGAATCAGCTGCAGCTTCCTAATAGATTTTTTAGTGAGACCTGTGAAGACACCATTGCAGTAGTCGAGTCTACTGAAGATAAAAGCATGGACAAGTTTTTCCAAATCCTGCTGCGACATTAGTCTTTTAATCCTAGATATGTTCTTTAGGTGATAGTAGGCTGATTTAGTAACTGTTTTAATGTGGCTGTTGAAACTCAGGTCAGAGTCCATGACTACACCCTAGATCTCTGGCTTTATCTGTTGTTTGAACATTGCAGACTGAAGCTCAGCGCTAACTTTTATACGTTCTGCCTTGGCTCCAAAAAACCATTACCCTCAGTTTTATCTTTGTTTAATTGGAGAAAGTTCTGACTCATCCAGTCATTGATTGTTCAATGCACTTACTCAGTGTTTGAAATTGGAGCATAGTCTCCTGTTGAAACTGTTACGTAAATTTGTGTGTGTCATCTGCATAGCTATGGGAACTTATTTTGTTGTTTTTCATTATCTGAGCCAGTGGTAGCATGTAGATGTTAAAGAGAAGCGGCCCCAGGATGGAGCCTTGAGACAAACATTTAATCGAACTCTGGATTAAAATCTCCCCCAAATCCTAAAAAGAGTGTAAGTATTTGTTATTTAAAAGTGAAATGGCAGTGAAGCTGAGATATAAGAAACTGAGAAGGGAAACGTTTGCACAGGCAAGGCTTTATATTTGAAGATTAACCAAATTGTTCTTTGCTAAGGCTAGCAGCCAAAGGCTTGTATTAGATCAGGCAGAAGTGGACCTGCCCTTGTCCTTAAAATAGGGTCTAACGGTGATTAAGTGGATGCCTAGACATCACAGTGACGTGCATTCTGCATTGCCCTCGGAGCAAATGTTCATCACGTCGTGAAGCATTGCACGTGGCAGTCGGTGCAACGCAGAATGCTAATGGGACAGACAAATTGGGTCTCCATTAAACCTTGTGTTTTGGGTGTTTCGCTGCTAGAGCCGAAGTTTGTATCCAGAACGATTTGTATCCGTGGCCTTGCTGGAAAATGTTGGGATTCATTTTAGTGGCTTCTAAGGTATTGATGAGAGTGGAGAAGAAAGCATTATCTGTGGTAGAATTCATGTTTTGACGATGAAAAAGGTTATTTTTTTAAGAAAGGATGGGGCAGTTTTTCGTCTTTATTTACTCGTGTTTGGGGGCAATGTTATGGAGCCCGAACACCGACCACACTTCTACATCTGTCGGTTTTTTGGGCTCCATGAAGACTTGAAAACTAGTTTGTGTTACATTTGAAAGTTTGGGTTGGCTGTTTTAATAAGTTTGTTCGAAGATATGATAAGAACCACAATGTCAGTCCGTTCAAAGATGTATTCTCCACATACCCTCTACATTTTCCATACTTACTCATACTGCAGCTGTGTAAATCATAATGTGTACTGTTATTTCTCTACTTTATAATGTAAACACTATGTCTTAGTTAACTGGTGTACAAAGACCATGTGTAGGCAGTAGTCCAGCTATATTAAAATACTAAAACCCGTTCGAGGACAGTAGTGTCTAGAGGTGCTAATAACATTAGACTGTATTTTCTGTCTTTTATTGTATTATTGACTAGTGTTTACTGTCTGTACACAGCAGAGCGTAATGACAATCATTTAATATTAAACAATATAGATATATTATTGCAAACGGAGACGTGTGCTGTGGTTTTGTTCCTCTTAGAATATGGCTTCCATCGTTGGGAAATGTACAGCTTGTTGCAAACACATTTTCCATGATTGTAATGATTAAACATTTTATTTCATTACAGTGCAAAAAAGGCTAACAGGATACATTTTGTTTACAGTTTTAAACCACAGAAACACACATATATAAAAACGTATTCAATCAAAATGAAAATTGTGCATGATTTAAACCAGAACCTCATAAAACTGCTATTGCATTGTGTCATATCAAACGGTTTCTGTTGACGTCGCTGTAACAGATTTGTTAACAAGCAGGAACTGGAGTGGGTTTTACATCTTAGTGAGACGCAGGGTGTTGAGGCGGACCCCCAGAACCGTGGCCCCTGCAGCGTACTGGATCTCTCTGAGGACCCCCGTCCACTTCCTCTCCGTTTCATCAAACCTGAGAAGGACAGAAGACTTAAGGTAAAACTCAAACACACCCTGAAAAACCCTTAAACAGTGCCATTGGTATGGTATTGTCTGACTTCCTGTTATTTCTTCTGTCAACCTTATCCAACGGTTTAATCCTGACGGTGAGGAACACTATGGATAAGTTAATAAATGTATGAATGAACGTATGATGTTGTGACCCACCTCCAGATGTCGTTCATCTCTTTGGGAAGGATCTCCTCGCTGTCCTCCAGAGGCATCATGGCGAAACCTCCGATAGCGTACAGCTGGCCGGCCAGAGACACCAGCATCAGAGAGCTGCGCTCCTGAGGGAACGCTACGAAGTCTGACCACCTGAACAATGTAAACACACACACACACACACAGCAGTTCAATAGGGTGCACTGGGAAAATTACGATAATATTCCTCTTCAAAGCTAAATTGAAAGGTTTCTCTCCGAGGAAAATAACTGATTTAAAATGAAATAGTGTTGTGAAAATGTAACTGCAGCTTAATTAACTAAAGGAAATGTGAACAATATCTCTTCATTCCCTCTTCTTCTGCAAAATGTTGCCTTGGGCCAGAAACTGAATGTTGCTGCAATCATTGATTGATTGATTGATTGATTGATTATCTGCCTTATTCTCAGATTTCGGGGCACTCACGTGTTGGTAGCGATGTCGTACACCTCCAAAGTGTCCGTCAGCCCTTCGTCGGTGACACCTGTCCCCACATATATTTATCCTTATGAACTGTGGCTCCGAATAAAGAGCGTGCAACCTTCATGGGTGCAAGCTCCTTCCATTCAAATCTCCGGGGCGTCGTACGCACACATCTTGTTCAGACAGGTCCTTCTCACAAGAGACAAAGAACATCATGAAGACAAAGTATTTGCACTAGCTACAGATGCTTGATTGCACTTATACTCACTTGCTGTCTCCCTTTCCTCCAATCACATAAACAATATCTTTGTGGGATACAGTCGGCATGGCCATACACCGCCCAGGGAAGTGACTCCGATTCCCCCCATTTAAAAGATCTGTAGAATTATAAATACATTAGGATTCAGACCAGAGAAATGTATTTACAGTAACTTGAACTCTTACTCACTCTCTGTCGTAGACCAGCACTGAGTCCAGCGTGCGCTCCGTCTCCTTCAGCTCCCTCCCTCCCAAAAACAAAGAATGAAATTCCTCGGCCTCGGCCAGACCAAACAAGAAGCGAGGCGACGGGAGAGGGGGCATCCCCAGCCAATCAGCACTGACCGGGTCATACTGAGGTCACGGAGGTCAAACAATTGTGAATAGGGTCGTAGGTACGCCACATGTAGACAAACTGCAGGTATGTGTACTCAGGCTGATACATAGTTGGTCCCTTTTTATTTCCCTGTTATGTAGCTACATGTAAAAGGCTGGAAAACACATATTATTCAACTTTTTTCAAGCTACGTAGAGCGAGATATTTAACCTAAAATGCCAAAAAAAATTACATTGCAGTTTATCATCAAAACCGATATATTTTTGTTGTCTTTCTTATATAGAAAACTTGAGAGTTTTGCCTTTGCAGACATTTACATGCACACAAATCTATATAACACAACCCCCAAAAAGTATAACGCATCTAGGACATTGGCCTTCTAAAAGGTTTACCATACAAATATTTAAATTTTTTTCAGCGGTACAGATGTTATATTATATAATAAAGAACAAATGTTTAGTACTATCTCTTATCTCAAGCCCTTATTTCAGGGGTCATTAAAAACCTGGAAAAGTCATGGAAATGTAACTAAAGTTGCATCAAATATAATTAATATTTATCTAATCGCCGAAATAGTAATACTATAACGATAATAAATACTGTGTGTATAGTAATGAAACATAAAATGGCTTTTAACTGACGAGGTGTTTTGCTGGTGAGAGATTTGAGTTGCTTTAAGCGTGAAGCTAGTAAGCCTATTTGATTTGTTTTAGAGGCACAACATGTTTCAGACCTTATTCTCCTGTCCATGTTAAAAATAAACCATTTTCTGTGGTAACCGCTGAGAAAGAGTAATTTCTTTGGTCATGGAAATCATTGGTGAGAAAGTGTAGGAACTTGTGTATGAGTGTTATTTAGAGCCTTCCCTACCTGTAGGAAAAAGGAGCACAGGGGATCTTCTTTGTTCTGCTCGTCGACGAATAATCCTCCCGCCACAAAGATCTGGTTCTCCTTGGTCACCAGGCTGATGTGGTTCTTGGGCACCTGTGTGGACAGAGATGCCAGGAAGCAGTCGTCCCTGTGGGGTCGTACGCCACGGCCCCGGCTTCGTTCACCATGAGGATCAAGTTCCTGACAAACATGCCGAATCTCAGCGTGTCGTTCAGGATTCCCGGGAGAAGACCTTCCTACCTCCTCTTCTTCCTCATCCTCCCTTCCGCTCCTCCGTTCTCCGTGCTTTTGTTCTTTTTAACTTCTGGCATTATCCCAGCGAGCGCATCTTTAACCACCTGGATCTTCTGCTGCAGCTCTGAGTTATTGGAGATCAGTTCGTTCTTCTCCACCTTCTCCTTCAGGTAATCCTGGCTGACCAGACGCAGGCGAATGCAGTCCAGCAGACCCGGCAGCTCTTTTCTCTGCTCCCCGTGTCCCGGCTCACCCAGTTCATCAGCGCCTCGAACACGGCCTCTTCGGTCTCTACGTTCAGATTATCGTTTGCTAGGATGGCGGCCAACTCGCTGGGGAGCAGCTGGAAGAACTCGTCGTCTCTGGAGATCAGCTGGAAGCGCTCGCCTGCGTAGTTTCGGGCAGAAAGCGCCAACCTGGGCAGTCCAGCATCAGGCCGAGTCTGAACACAGCCAGGCAGTTGCTCAGGCTCAGGCGCTTCTGTAGGAAAGACACACAAACTGTGAAAATGGAAGGGATCTGGTACACGTTAGCCACGGCGAAGATGTCCTGGACGTTCTGTTCTGTCACGTTGATTTTGCAGGTGTACAGGTACTTGAGGACCAGCCCCATGACGCCCGGCTCCACGTCCTCCAACACGATCTCCTTCTTCTTGCTCTCATCCAGGTCGGACAGGAAGATGGAGCGGAAGAAGAGCTGCAGGCGCACAGCACCAGGCGGTGGCAGGGGAACTCTTTGTCTTTGATCTTCAGCACGCAGTCCACCAGCTTGTTGTTCTCCAGCAGTTCGAACAGGCCGTCCTGTAGCAGCGTCTGCTGGTACATCCTGGGTTCATCCATGGGGTCTATGGGCAGAGCCATGGTTCCTGGCAGAAGAGCCTTTCAGGGGCTTCAAATCAAACAGAAGTGGGTCTTCTCTACAGCTGAGTTATAGTTGCTAGCCTGGATTCAGAGACACTGTGATCACCCTCACCAGCTGAACCCTGACACTCCCACCCAGCTGTCCTGACCCTTCAACTGAGCTCCATCTGGGAGCCTATTTATAGCCTGGGGCCTTAGTCTGGAGCTTCATTCTGGAGCATGAAATGCAATACCACCACACCAACAGTCCTCTTCCCTTCCTCTAAACTCCACCCTACCCACTCCCCAGGAACATCCACCCACTCTGACAGCTGACATGGTGCTTCATGGGAAATATGTCCATCCTGAGTCATGGGTGTATCTGCAGTAAGTGGGTTAACAGGCGGCCCCTGCAGACTCTGAGTCATTAAAGTCTATGACACAATTCTTTATTTATGTGATTTCACATTGTGATATGGATCTCAAGCTACAGTTTGTCCGAGCCATCTTTGCTATGGTGCGGAAAATAACACCGACATACACCGCTCTACTCTGCAGAACATCAATGTGTCGATTGAAAAAGTGCCTCACAGAAGGAGAATGTACTTTGCCGTATACGAGCCAGGCTGTTTTATTGGGCGTTTCTTCAAAAATACAATTTATATTCATTGCAATGTGTTTTTTAAGATTTACTTTGACAGTGAATGATTATATACAAGCCCTCTAAAGTGGCCCTATTCGGCTTTTTGTGGATTATCCCTTTCCTGTAGTGTGTTATATAGGTTTGTGTGCATGTAAATGGTCGGCAAAGGCTAAAATTAGCATAGTATGTCCTCTTCAAGACGTAGTCAGGCTATTTAGTTGCAAAAATGGGAAATTAACTCCATTAAATATCAGTTTGTCTTTTATCACATGTCCAGATCCAGTGATTCATCACAGGTGTGAGCAAAGTGTTTTCCAGTGTGGAGGCGTCGCTTCAGAAACATAACACAAGACTTGACACTGACTCACGTGCTGCAAAAAGACTGTTCTCTCGTCATATTCAGAAAAAGAAACTAGCCACAAACATTTGTACAAACTTTATTTTTTTGGAGTAATGACAAAGGTTTCAGAAAAGTCAAATGTGATTATTGCATCTTTGGTGAGTTTACACTTATTAAATATATTAGACTGTATATTACATCATATTTGTGTGAATGCCTTTACATTTTCCTCTCTTTTAGGTATTAACACACATCTACTCTGCTTTCTCCTTGCTAGGATCTACGACTGGTTGAGCAGCGGGGGGTGCAGCTGCAGCGCTGGTGGAGGAGGAGGTGTTAGTTGGAGGTGCAGCAGGAGGAAGAGGATCTGGATCATCGATGAGAGCCTGCCTCCTTTCCCTCTCCTTTATCACTTGAACCAGGCAGTAGGTGACAAACATGACGATGATGGTGGTGAAAGGGAAACCTGGGAATGCAAGGAAGAGGCTTTAAGATCTCATACTGGCTTTAAATCTCATAATATTCACTCTTCTGACAACATTTTAGAAGCACAATTAGTAAGCGTTGTGTCGATGCGTTCCTTATATCAAGTAGACGTACAGATAAGTGGCCTTTATAAGGGACCACAACTCCAGCTGCCTCGCCCATAGACACCCATGGTAAATGTTCTGAATGTGGCCATTGTTGCTGGGCAGATTAGGGGTAGACACAGACTTTTAATCAAACTAAAATGAAATAAATAAATCACCTTTGAGAAGCAGCCTCTTGGCGACCAGCTTGGCAAAGTCCAAACTGTTTAAAGCCAGGATGTTGTACAGCACGATGCTCCAGAAGTTGAACGTGTTGAAGACGGCTCTGATGCGGCGGGACGTTGCTTCTGACATTCCAATCTGTAAGTAAAATAAGGATTATTATGTTGGCTTTCAGTAGAAGTAAATATTCCTGTGTAAAGTATTGCCCTCAAGCTTCTCAGGATCTTGACACTCAGACAAACCTCTAGAGAAGCGAAAGGCTCCATGGCGAAGAACTTGGCGGTCCACAGTTCGAAGTTGAGGCCGAAGCAGTTGAAGAAAGCCCAGACCAGCACCACCTCGCAGGGTCCGAGCCACAGGATGGTGACCCCGAAGGTGCAAAGTGAAGCCACCAACTCCTCCACCACGTTCTCATGTCTCCCTCCCAGGTGATCGTACACATACCTGCAGCCAATCAGGCGGCAACAATGAAACACATGGGCGACAGTTTATTACCCTACAGAACAGAACCGCTCACAGAGAAGAGATCTGATCCTTTACAACACACACTATATGAGGTTTTTAAGTTGTTACTAACGCTAATCCTGCTATCTCCAATTGTATAACCGTAACAGGAAATGACTGATCTTACTTGCACAGCCACTCGTTGATCCCTCGGTCAAAATGTCTAAAAAGAAGAACATATTTAGTTTGACAGATTCAGGGATAATGATCTAAAAGTGTTTAAGCTGTGTACACTCACGTTTCAGAAAACACATAGAGCATAGTGATGCACTTTGGGGGCTTGGGAGGATCCAGGTGATCCAGTCTGGACACCGTGTTGATGATCCCAAACATCACCGCCGCTTTCACCCAGTCATACACCAGGTTAAAGTAAGCCAGGCCCACTGGGAGCAAGCACAGTGGACATGGGTTACCACACCACAGCATTTAAAGGTCACCTATTCTTCATGTCTCTTCTACATCAACATGTGTCCCCTCTTCTTCATGTCTCTTCTACATCAACATGTGTCCCCTCTTCTTCATGTCTCTTCTACATCAACATGTGTCCCCTCTTCTTCATGTCTCTTCTACATCAACATGTGTCCCCTCTTCTTCATGTCTCTTCTACATCAACATGTGTCCCCTCTTCTTCATGTCTCTTCTACATCAACATGTGTCCCTTCTTCTCCATGTCTCTTCTACATCAACATGTGTCCCCTCTTCTCCATGTCTCTTCTACATCAACATGTGTCCCCTCTTCTTCATGTCTCTTCTACATCAACATGTGTCCCCTCTTCTCCATGTCTCTTCTACATCAACATGTGTCCCCTCTTCTCCATGTCTCTTCTACATCAACATGTGTCCCCTCTTCTTCATGTTGATGTATTTAATGATACGATCAATATTATGGATCAAAATGCAAATCCAACATCATCTCTCTCGAGAGTAAAGTCTATATTAGTGAAACCAACATGATGTTACTGCGTAAAATATACAGAAATGAACACAGCTTGTCTAATTATGTTGCTTTCATTATTATGGAAGGCACTGTGCCCTTATGCATTGTTGTTCCACACTTCAGACAGAACCCTATGCCCTTTGTTCTAATAGCAGTCACAGCTTTAAAGTGTTATTCAGCTCTTAATAAGTACATGCACAGCTGCAATCATGCAAGCGTATTAACGCCGATCAGTCAGTAGCTCTGTCAACTGGCAGTCAGTAATAATAAATGATAATGTGTCGAGTACCTCCACTCTACACTCCTGCTGAGGCTTTAATCTACTGACTATAATTACGTTTTCGGCACAGTGCACGCTCAAGTGTCTTTGCAACTCACCACCTGCACTAGATCCTCAAAGCTCCGATAATAACTTTATTTTGCCTCTTTGTTCCCCATAGTGTGTAACATGCGGCAAGGCCTTCAAGAAGCTGTGGTCGTTACACGAGCACAACAAGATCGTGCACGGTTACGCCGAGAAGAAGTTCTCCTGTGAGATCTGCGAGAAGAAGTTCTACACCATGGCTCACGTCAGGAAGCACATGGTCGGTGAGTGGCAGCCGTCCTGATTGGTCGCTTGGTTCCTGTTTGTTCCTCCAGGCTTCCTCTTCCACTGATTGTTGGGCAGAGATTTGTTTGTGTTGCTTTCCTCTCTTCCACTTTTTTAGATAGGGATCTTACTTTCCTACAATATCGGCTTCCTTAAAGCTCCCATGTCATGCTTTCCGGTTATTACCCGTCCCCTTGTGAGTTCTGCATGTAAACTGTCTGCAGAGTCACAACCCTCAAAGGACACCCTGTAGCGAGTAAAACTCTAACACAGAGAAGATCTGTGCTGCCCCGAACGCCTCGTTGGCATTTCTCTTTTTCTCCCTGGGTACGGTGACGTGCCCATACCCAAATGGACCCATTGGTGCTAGTGGAGCCTCGTAGCGCAAAACTGTGGCGCGCTTACACTGTAGGTGCGCCGCGTTTTGGGGGTGCGGGTGCTAGTGGAGCCTCGCAGATGGGGGTGCTGCAGCCCCCTCAGCACCCGCGTCCATTCGCGATGTCTCGCAGACCCCACGCCATTGTAACACATAATCACTGATGTTCCGCTGTAACGGTGGTGGACTCATCAGAACAGAGTGGCCGAACTGACCAATCAGAGCACAGTGGACTCACAGGGAGGGGGGGGGGGGGCAGGAGCTCCAACAAGGCGTGTAGGACAGAGAGTGAATACACACACTACACAGAGATGCTGTATGAGAAACCAATGAGTTTGGAACATTGCAAAATATAAATCTATTCTAGTAGACCTCAACAATGAAATTATGATCAGTAGAAATGGCCATGACATGGGATCTTTAATGTAGTAGAAGTATAAAGTAAGAAATCGTTGTACAAGTACTTCAAAATAGTACTTTGCTACTTTCCACCACTGCGTCATTGTATCTCTATAAGTTTATATACGTCCTGTTTATCCTCCCTACTGACCGAGTGACTTGATCAAAGGAAATCAAAGGCAATAGATTTTTTTACCAGACGAGACACATCCAATACCCTTGGTGTAATTAGCCAATGAAAAGCCCCAGTGTTGTTCTTTAAGTGCTATTTTAGGGTTTGCTTATTTGTCCTATTGAGTGGCTCACTATTGAATACCATTAACTTTTTGTGTGTGTGTGTGTGTGCGTGTGTTTTTCAGCCCATACGAAGGACATGCCGTTCACCTGTGAGACGTGCGGGAAGTCGTTCAAGCGCAGCATGTCCCTGAAGGTTCACTCTCTGCAGCACTCAGGAGAGAAACCCTTCAAGTGTGAGGTTTGAGCTCCTTTAATATCCACTACACTTAACTCACATAAAGAGTTTCACTCGGACCGAGACGTCCACCAGTGTAACATTCCTGAAATGATTGGTGTCTGGGATGTAAATGAAATGAGGCTCTTTATGGCCGTCTCTTGTGAATACTAAGGTCAAGGAATCTGGGAGTGGGAGAGAACCAGGATGAAATGTTTCAATGTGCTTTACAAAAATACATCTCACAGCTAGGATTTGAATTCAATATGATTACCATTTATGGGACCATTTCTGACTTTGTGTAAAAAGTGTTAATTGGGTTTGATTTTCAGAACTGCAGCGAGCGCTTCCAGTACAAATACCAGCTGCGCTCGCACATGAGCATCCACATCGGAACACAAGCAGTTCATGTGCCAGTGGTGCGGAAAGGACTTCAACATGAAGCAGTACTTCGACGAACACATGAAGACACACACTGGTGAGTCACTTCCTGCAGTACTTCTAAAACAATCTTCAAAGTCACAGTGTTAGAGCCAGTATTTTGATTTGATAAGAAAGGCCACCTAATGTGACGTCTGTAGTCAACGCACTATAAAGGACTACAATTCCCACGGCGCCTGGGCTAAAGCCACAGTGATGGGCAACCTGTTGAGAGACGCCGTACGAAGTTATATAAGCATTATCAAGAAAGAACGAATACCTAAGTTGTTTGTTATTTATTTGAGTGTTTGCCTATTTCTTTTGAATATTGTAAAGGCCTATTTTCTTTGCTGCATGTGCAAAAGTTTGTTATTTTAATTTGAGCAAACACATCGCAACATCATCTAAACCACCGGAGGCCAAGCAACTCTTCAAACTGTGAGTAATTTAAAGGAAAGAAACGAGTTAGAACTGTGTTTAAGGCGTCTAGTGGCTTGATGGAAAAGACAAGGAAGGAAGCCACGACACACAGTAAAAACAAAACGTAGACCAAGTCTTACACTCTGCTCCATGTCGAGTAGTTAAATACTTGTTGTTATGGTGCAAAACTATTTCAGCGTCCAGCAGACACACAGTAACTTTATTTGGAGATGTGTTGCTGGCCATGGAAGTCTCACCCTCTATTAGCTCTGTTTTGGTCTCATCCAACTCCTGAGGGAAATATCTTGCTCCTTTATCTGCTTAATGCTCCATTACTCACCCAGTTGCTAGATCTGTCTAGATGTGGGGCAGGTAGTGTTGACACTGACTGCTGTGGCTGAATACAATGCTATTAATTAAAGCCTTAAAGAGTTTCTCTCCCACACACCCCCCTCCCCACTTGACCCTCTGTGTGCAGGAGAGAAGCCGTACATCTGTGAGATCTGCGGGAAGAGCTTCACCAGCCGGCCCAACATGAAGCGCCACCGCCGCACACACACCGGGGAGAAGCCGTACCCCTGCGAGGTGTGTGGTCAACGCTTCCGCTTCTCCAACATGCTCAAGGCCCATCGAGAGAAATGCTTCCGCGTCAGCAACCCCATGGTGAGCGACGGCACCGACCCCCTCGGCCTCCACCAGCCTCTGGCCTCGCCCGACGTGGACTCTTCCGGCTCTGCAACCACACCCTCCGCTGCCTCTAACCCCCTCCATGGCTCCCTGCTGCACTCCATGGGGGGGCTGCCTCCCACCCAGCATTTACCCCCACCGCCTCCCCTGTTTTCAGCCGGTAGGATGAACTCCAATAACTAACAAATCTCTGTAGCATCGAAAGCACTTTTAGTTTTTCTCAGTGCTCTTACAAGGACTCCTGCAGCGGGACAGTGCTGCTCCTCCGTGAAAAACTGGCTACATGGAAACCTCACCTACACCAATAAGAAATAGCTTTTTTACTCTGTTAAATACAATAGATAACCTCAGAGTCCAGTAGGACGTGTCATCGCCGTGCTTCTCCTCTTGAGTTTCTCACCTCTGTTCTGGTTTTATTTTGGATTTTCCACCACACATCTCTCCAGAGCCTTGCACAATGCATTGATTGTAGCATATTTTACAGAGTGGGTGGAGAGAGTACCTAAATCCTCCCTAATGTGTGGGGAGAGTTTCTTTTTTTTGTATGGTTCTCTGCCAAGATGTAGCGAGTGGTTCTGGTCCGACCCGGCAATAACCAAATGCTGATTTGTCTCTGAGCGTATACATGTACGGCATTGCCAATAACCAAATCCTGTAAGCTCACCTGCTATAGTTAGATAATGTTATACAGCATTTATAATCGATCCTGCACCTTACATTTAACTCTAGTGATATTTAAAATGTACTCCTAATTGTCTCCCTTTTTATAATTGTGATGTAAATCGTGGCACGTTAAGTCAATTTGTAAGGAAGCGAGAGAAGAAGATGTGATGCGTGGAGAGTCCGCAATGGAGTGTGTGGTGTAAAGGTGTGTGTGTGTGAGGAAGACTCGTAAGATGAGGGTAGATCTACATTAAGCTAATCAACGCTTAAGCTTCCACAAAAGCCACAAGTCGGAGTAATTTGTTGAATCATTTGCTTACATTAAGCAAGCGCTCCTCTCCTGTAGATCTCACTCTGAGACGATATAGCACTTTCTGTGAGTAAAACCTAATGTAATCAAACCTACAGTATATGTGTAGGTTCAAAAAAATGCTAACTTACTTTTTTCCAACTAAATCTGTGTAATACGTTTGGAGAAAAACGAAAAAGAGTGTAGATATATTCACAAAACCTGATAGCTCATTAAGTGTGTACATTTCATCATTATCTATATTGTGAAATGATAAACCCCATATTACAATGCCTACATCTCTCTAAGAGCACTGACATCCAGTACTTTTGGCACAACAGAAAAGGGCTCCTTATAATTACATCTCTATCATAAACAAGTCAATTTTGTATCTGAAGAAGTTGATCAAATTTAGGGACATGTGGTATGCAATAGCCCTCAATCATTTGTGGCTCTGTGTGCACTTTTGACAATTGTTTGTCCTAAACAGTAGAACAGAAAGGAATCCCTGTCAGTAAAAATGTCTGTAAGTAAAAGTTTGATATTTTGAGGAATACACACATTTGCTTTCTTGCCAAGAGTTAGATGAGAAGATTGATATGCAGCTACAGCTAGCTGCTGGTTAGCTTAGCCTAGCACAAAGACTGGAAGCTAGCTTGGTTCTGTATGAAGCCTAAAAAAGAAAGAAATCCACCTAAATAGCACCCAAAACTACTTAGCACGTCAAATCTGGTTTTGTTTTATATGTCAAGGTAAAAACAATAATTTGTGTATCGTTAAAAGTCATTGTGTTTTTAAGCTATCTCCCTGTGAAATCACAAATTGTCATTTTAACACTTTAAGGTTAGCTTTCTTCGTGTTTCCTGTCTTTAAGCTAAGCGATGCTAGGCTAGGCTAGAATCACCGGCAGCTGGCTGGCTGTAGCTTCATAATTAGCATACAGATATGAGAGTGGTATCTTTGTGCTATGCTAACTAGCACGAAAGCAACACGCATACTTCTCAAAATTATAAAATATTCCTTTTAAATCTGACATTTCAATCAATGAATGATCCAAAAAGAGTCTGTGCACTATTGATGCACTCCCTGTATAGATAGCCTACTATAGCGTTAACCTGTACATATTGTTACGGTGTGTTTCTCCCCCTGTGATTAATTCCTCATGTTTACATCTGGAGAGTCATTTGAATGTGCCCTCACGTGTCTTGGCTGGTACTACGGAAAGTTGGATTTTGTGGATAAGCTTTTTGTAAATGTTTGAAGCTATTCGTTGTTTTATTTAAGAAGAAAATAACGCACCTTTTGTAGTCTTGGTTCACCCCAGTTACATGTTTTTCTTAAACTACCATGGTTAAATGGTAATGGCCACATTGAGAAAGGTACTTTCTTATTTTGTTTCTTCATGTGTCCAACACATGTTTTGTACTTTAATTTTGCTGCTTTTGTACAGGGTCCAGTTTGAAACTGCCCTTTAAATGAAAAGTCTAGAGCTGTTAAATTGTTGAATATACTAATCTAATTTAGCCTTACTAGACCAAGAGCTCCAGGGTCACAAATGGGCTACAATTTAGACGTTTTGAAGCAGTTTGTCGCCAACATTTTATACCAATCCAAGGATTCATCTTGTCTGGTAGATTGACAGAGAAGGCAATGTCACATAATCTGTTGCTCTCTTGTGGTATTTTAGTGAACTGCACTCTGTTAGCTCCATTTAGGAAAGAGAACCAAGTATTTCCCTCTTCACTGCTTTGAAAGGCACCAAGAGACAATACTGAGATACTGTGGTTATAGTGTGTGTATTCGCCTTATACTTGGAGGGATTGCATGTTGTTTGTGTGTTATAGTATCTGATGGTAAAGGAGGAGGGATAGTTGTTAGTTCTACTGATTAATGCACTTTGAATTTGATTGCTACGCTAGCCCATTATGGGAACATTTTTTCAGATACAAGGTGAACAGATACCGGAGCAGAGATGTGTAGTGAACATATATCTGCCACACAGCAGGCTTAATCCAAAGGCAGACATTTTACATTTATCGTTTTTGTAAATGTATGTTTTTGAATCATTTGAAAAAGCTCAAGTTCTTTGTATTTTTCTTCAAATATTGATCAGATTGTGGATTGGGTGCAGAAGTGGCAGGGGCCTGTTTGACATCATTGGCTGTTTCTGATTGGCTTGTTCCCCGATTACTACATTTATAAAAAGAAGTTCTGACCAATGTGCGTCTATTTAATGGGCTTTAGTCACATTTCGTTCTATGTGAAATTGTAAAGGAAGTTGTCAGTTGCCAAAATTGATAAGAGAGAGATATTAATTATTATGAGCACTTTAAACTCCAGTTCCCCTAGTATGTTATTAAGGCTGATGCAGTTATATGACCGGAAATCTGCTGATGGCACTTTTTATAGGAAATGACAAAAATGCAGTCTCTGCCAGAAACGTGTCTTGGCCAGTGATACATCCTGTGAACCAACATTTTGTTCAGACCGAGGGGACTTCAGAGGTGTTTGTTCAGACCCTATAAACCTGTTTGAAGTGAGATGGAAATATAATAACAGCAGCATAAGTGATGATGGGTTTCCAAACCAACGAAGTATTAAAGGTGGGGTAGGTAAGTTTGAGAAACCGGCTCGAGATACACTTTTTGTTATATTCCATGGAATGCTCTTAACATCTCGATAGCAATGAATATCTGAAGTGCTTTGACAAAAAATCCATAAAAAAATTTCATCTGTGGAAGCCGTGGCGCTGTAAAAAGCACGACCAATCATTTTAGCCGGCCCGGCTAAAGTAACTGGATGGCCTACCTGCCTGTCAGCCTTCCATCGGTGCACAAACTTATCTCCTGCCCTCATTGGTCATGTGCGCGTTCGTGCGTGTTGGAGGAGGGGCTCTGTGAGGAAGTGGCAGATTTTCTCCGGTTGTGTATTTTCAAATTCTAGCGCACTCGAGCTGGTTTCTCAAATGTACCTACCCCACCTTTAATGAATGGATTTTTAATTCGTGAAACAAATTGGGTCATATTTATAATTTGAGGTGTTTGTTTTGTGCAAAAATCTGAATCCACCCTCGGAAGCAGAATTTATTCGTAGATCCTTTGTCTTGGATTATTTAGCCTTCCCTAAATCCAGACGCAAACGAGACAAGGCAAGGCAAGGCAAGGCAAGGCAAGGCAAGGCAAGGCAAGGCAAGGCAAGTTTATTTATAGAGCACTTTTCAACACAAGGCAATTTAAAGTGCTTTACAACAAATGAAAGACATTAAGAAAATGGCATTTAAAATCAGTCATTAAAAAGAAAAGCTAATAAAATAAACATTAAAAGAAGAAATACATGGATAAACACTAAAAGAAAAAAATACATGGATAAAAGTTACAGTGCAGTCTAAGATGTGAATAGTTCAATTAAAAGCAGCGACAAAAAGAAAAGTCTTTAGTCTGGATTTAAAAGTAGTCAGAGTTGCAGCGGACCTGCAGGTTTCTGGGAGTTTGTTCCAGATGGAGCATAATAACTGAACGCTGCTTCTCCATGTTTAGTTCTGACTCTGGGGACAGAAAGCTGACCAGTCCCTGAAGACCTGAGAGATCTGGATGGTTCATAATTTAGCAGGAGATCAGAAATGTATTTTGGGCCTAAACCATTCAAAGCTTTATAAACCAGCAGCAGTATTTAGAAATCTATTCTTTGACACACAGGAAGCCAGTGTAAAGACTTCAGAACAGGAGTGATGTGATCCACTTTCTTAGTGTTAGTGAGGACTCGAGCAGCAGCGTTCTGAATCAGCTGCAGCTTCCTAATAGATTTTTTAGTGAGACCTGTGAAGACACCATTGCAGTAGTCGAGTCTACTGAAGATAAAAGCATGGACAAGTTTTTCCAAATCCTGCTGCGACATTAGTCTTTTAATCCTAGATATGTTCTTTAGGTGATAGTAGGCTGATTTAGTAACTGTTTTAATGTGGCTGTTGAAACTCAGGTCAGAGTCCATGACTACACCTAGATCTCTGGCTTTATCTGTTGTTTGAACATTGCAGACTGAAGCTCAGCGCTAACTTTTATACGTTCTGCCTTGGCTCCAAAAACCATTACCTCAGTTTTATCTTTGTTTAATTGGAGAAAGTTCTGACTCATCCAGTCATTGATTTGTTCAATGCACTTACTCAGTGTTTGAATTGGAGCATAGTCTCCTGTTGAAACTGTTACGTAAATTTGTGTGTCATCTGCATAGCTATGGGAACTTATTTTGTTGTTTTTCATTATCTGAGCCAGTGGTAGCATGTAGATGTTAAAGAGAAGCGGCCCCAGGATGGAGCCTTGAGACAAACATTTAATCGAACTCTGGATTAAAATCTCCCCCAATCCTAAAAAGAGTGTAAGTATTTGTTATTTAAAAGTGAAATGGCAGTGAAGCTGAGATATAAGAAACTGAGAAGGGAAACGTTTGCACAGGCAAGGCTTTATATTTGAAGATTAACCAAATTGTTCTTTGCTAAGGCTAGCAGCCAAAGGCTTGTATTAGATCAGGCAGAAGTGGACCTGCCCTTGTCCTTAAAATAGGGTCTAACGGTGATTAAGTGGATGCCTAGACATC
The DNA here is from genome assembly GCA_902827135.1 of Harpagifer antarcticus. Classification (NCBI taxonomy): domain Eukaryota; kingdom Metazoa; phylum Chordata; class Actinopteri; order Perciformes; family Harpagiferidae; genus Harpagifer; species Harpagifer antarcticus. The sequence goes on along the minus strand of CADEHL010001150.1, from coordinate 189,671 downwards.
ACAGTGACGTGCATTCTGCATTGCCCTCGGAGCAAATGTTCATCACGTCGTGAAGCATTGCACGTGGCAGTCGGTGCAACGCAGAATGCTAATGGGACAGACAAATTGGGTCTCCATTAAACCTTGTGTTTTGGGTGTTTCGCTGCTAGAGCCGAAGTTTGTATCCAGAACGATTTGTATCCGTGGCCTTGCTGGAAAATGTTGGGATTCATTTTAGTGGCTTCTAAGGTATTGATGAGAGTGGAGAGAAAGCATTATCTGTGTGTAAGAATTCATGTTTTGACGATGAAAAAAGGTTATTTTTTTAAGAAGGATGGGGCATGTTTTTCGTCTTTATTTACTCGTGTTTTGGGGCAATGTTATGGAGCCCGAACACCGACCACACTTCTACATCTGGTCGGTTTTTGGGCTCCATGAAGACTTGAAAACTAGTTTGTGTTACATTTGAAAGTTTGGTTGGCTGTTTTAATAAGTTTGTTCGAAGATATGATAAGAACCACAATGTCAGTCCGTTCAAAGATGTATTCTCCACATACCCTCTACATTTTCCATACTTACTCATACTGCAGCTGTGTTAAATCATAATGTGTACTGTTATTTCTCTACTTTATAATGTAAACACTATGTCTTAGTTAACTGGTGTACAAAGACCATGTGTAGGCAGTAGTCCAGCTATATTAAAATACTAAAACCCGTTCGAGGACAGTAGTGTCTAGAGGTGCTAATAACATTAGACTGTATTTTCTGTCTTTTATTGTATTATTGACTAGTGTTTACTGTCTGTAACACAGCAGAGCGTAATGACATCATTTAAATATTAAACAATATAGATATATTATTGCAAACGGAGACGTGTGCTGTGTTTTTGTTCCTCTTAGAATATGGCTTCCATCGTTGGGAAATGTACAGCTTGTTGCAAACACATTTTCCATGATTGTAATGATTAAACATTTTATTTCATTACAGTGCAAAAAAGGCTAACAGGATACAGTTTGTTTACAGTTTTAAACCACAGAAACACACATATATAAAAACGTATTCAATCAAAATGAAAATTGTGCATGATTTTAAACCAGAACCTCATAAAACTGCTATTGCATTGTGTCATATCAAACGGTTCTGTTGACGTCGCTGTAACAGATTTGTTAACAAGCAGGAACTGGAGTGGGTTTTACATCTTAGTGAGACGCAGGGTGTTGAGGCGGACCCCCAGAACCGTGGCCCCTGCAGCGTACTGGATCTCTCTGAGGACCCCCGTCCACTTCCTCTCCGTTTCATCAAACCTGAGAAGGACAGAAGACTTAAGGTAAAACTCAAACACACCCTGAAAAACCCTTAAACAGTGCCATTGGTATGGTATTGTCTGACTTCCTGTTATTTCTTCTGTCAACCTTATCCAACGGTTTAATCCTGACGGTGAGGAACACTATGGATAAGTTAATAAATGTATGAATGAACGTATGATGTTGTGACCCACCTCCAGATGTCGTTCATCTCTTTGGGAAGGATCTCCTCGCTGTCCTCCAGAGGCATCATGGCGAAACCTCCGATAGCGTACAGCTGGCCGGCCAGAGACACCAGCATCAGAGAGCTGCGCTCCTGAGGGAACGCTACGAAGTCTGACCACCTGAACAATGTAAACACACACACACACACAGCAGTTCAATAGGGTGCACTGGGAAAATTACGATAATATTTCCTCTTCAAAGCTAAATTGAAAGGTTTCTCTCCGAGGAAAATAACTGATTTAAAATGAAATAGTGTTGTGAAAATGTAACTGCAGCTTAATTAACTAAAGGAAATGTGAACAATATCTCTTCATTCCCTCTTTCTGCAAAATGTTGCCTTGGGGCCAGAAACTGAATGTTGCTGCATCATTGATTGATTGATTGATTGATTGATTATCTGCCTTATTCTCAGATTTCGGGGCACTCACGTGTTGGTAGCGATGTCGTACACCTCCAAAGTGTCCGTCAGCCCTTCGTCGGTGACACCTGTCCCCACATATATTTTATCCTTATGAACTGTGGCTCCGAATAAAGAGCGTGCAACCTTCATGGGTGCAAGCTCCTTCCATTCAAATCTCCGGGCGTCGTACGCACACATCTTGTTCAGACAGGTCCTTCTCACAAGAGACAAAGAACATCATGAAGACAAAGTATTTGCACTAGCTACAGATGCTTTGATTGCACTTAATACTCACTTGCTGTCTCCCTTTCCTCCAATCACATAAACAATATCTTTGTGGGATACAGTCGCATGGCCATACACCGCCCAGGGAAGTGACTCCGATTCCCCCCATTTAAAAGATCTGTAGAATTATAAATACATTAGGATTCAGACCAGAGAAATGTATTTACAGTAACTTGAACTCTTACTCACTCTCTGTCGTAGACCAGCACTGAGTCCAGCGTGCGCTCCGTCTCCTTCAGCTCCCTCCCTCCCAAAACAAAGATGAAATTCTCGGCCTCGGCCAGACCAAACAAGAAGCGAGGCGACGGGAGAGGGGGCATCCCCAGCCAATCAGCACTGACCGGGTCATACTGAGGTCACAGGAGGTCAAACAATTGTGAATAGGGTCGTAGGTACGCCACATGTAGACAAACTGCAGGTATGTGTACTCAGGCTGATACATAGTTGGTCCCTTTTTATTTCCCTGTATGTAGCTACATGTAAAAGGCTGGAAAACACATATTATTCAACTTTTTTCAAGCTACGTAGAGCGAGATATTTAACCTAAAAATGCCAAAAAAAATTACATTGCAGTTTATCATCAAAACCGATATATTTTTGTTGTCTTTCTTATATAGAAACTTTGAGAGTTTTGCCTTTGCAGACCATTTACATGCACACAAATCTATATAACACAACCCCCAAAAAGTATAACGCATCTAGGACATTGCTTCTAAAAGGTTTACCATACAAATATTTAAATTTTTTCAGCGGTACAGATGTTATATTATATAATAAAGAACAAATGTTTAGTACTATCTCTTATCTCAAGCCCTTATTTCAGGGGTCATTAAAAACCTGGAAAAGTCATGGAAATGTAACTAAAGTTGCATCAAATATAATTAATATTTTATCTAATCGCCGAAATAGTAATACTATAACGATAATAAATACTGTGTCGTATAGTAATGAAACATAAAATGGCTTTTAACTGACGAGGTGTTTTGCTGGTGAGAGATTTGAGTTGCTTTAGCGTGAAGCTAGTAAGCCTATTTGATTTGTTTTAGAGGCACAACATGTTTCAGACCTTATTCTCCTGTTCCATGTTAAAATAAACCATTTTCTGTGGTACCGCTGAGAAAGAGTAATTTCTTTGGTCATGGAAAATCATTGGTGAGAAAGTGTAGGAACTTGTGTATGAGTGTTATTTAGAGCCTTCCCTACCTGTAGGAAAAAGGAGCACAGTGGATCTTCTTTGTTCTGCTCGTCGACGAATAATCCTCCCGCCACAAAGATCTGGTTCTCCTTGGTCACCAGGCTGATGTGGTTCTTGGGCACCTGTGTGGACAGAGATGCCAGGAAGCAGTCGTTCCCTGTGGGGTCGTACGCCACGGCCCCGGCTTCGTTCACCATGAGGATCAAGTTCCTGACAAACATGCCGAATCTCAGCGTGTCGTTCAGGATTCCCGGGAGAAGACCTTCCTCCTCCTCTTCTTCCTCATCCTCTCCTTCCGCTCCTCCGTTCTCCGTGCTTTTGTTCTTTTTAACTTCTGGCATTATCCCAGCGAGCGCATCTTTAACCACCTGGATCTTCTGCTGCAGCTCTGAGTTATTGGAGATCAGTTCGTTCTTCTCCACCTTCTCCTTCAGGTAATCCTGGCTGACCAGACGCAGGCGAATGCAGTCCAGCAGACCCGGCAGCTCTTTCTCTCTGCTCCCCGTGTCCCGGCTCACCCAGTTCATCAGCGCCTCGAACACGGCCTCTTCGGTCTCTACGTTCAGATTATCGTTTGCTAGGATGGCGGCCAACTCGCTGGGGAGCAGCTGGAAGAACTCGTCGTCTCTGGAGATCAGCTGGAAGCGCTCGCCTGCGTAGTTTCGGGCAGAAAGCGCCAACCTGGGGCAGTCCAGCATCAGGCCGAGTCTGAACACAGCCAGGCAGTTGCTCAGGCTCAGGCGCTTCTGTAGGAAAGACACACAAACTGTGAAAATGGAAGGGATCTGGTACACGTTAGCCACGGCGAAGATGTCCTGGACGTTCTGTTCTGTCACGTTGATTTTGCAGGTGTACAGGTACTTGAGGACCAGCCCCATGACACCCGGCTCCACGTCCTCCAACACGATCTCCTTCTTCTTGCTCTCATCCAGGTCGGACAGGAAGATGGAGCGGAAGAAGGAGCTGCAGGCGCACAGCACCAGGCGGTGGCAGGGGAACTCTTTGTCTTTGATCTTCAGCACGCAGTCCACCAGCTTGTTGTTCTCCAGCAGTTCGAACAGGCCGTCCTGTAGCAGCGTCTGCTGGTACATCCTGGGTTCATCCATGGGGTCTATGGGCAGAGCCATGGTTCCTGGCAGAAGAGCCTTTCAGGGGCTTCAAATCAAACAGAAGTGGGTCTTCTCTACAGCTGAGTTATAGTTGCTAGCCTGGATTCAGAGACACTGTGATCACCCTCACCAGCTGAACCCTGACACTCCCACCCAGCTGTCCTGACCCTTCAACTGAGCTCCATCTGGGAGCCTATTTATAGCCTGGGGCCTTAGTCTGGAGCTTCATTCTGGAGCATGAAATGCAATACCACCACACCAACAGTCCTCTTCCCTTCCTCTAAACTCCACCCTACCCACTCCCCAGGAACATCCACCCACTCTGACAGCTGACATGGTGCTTCATGGGAAATATGTCCATCCTGAGTCATGGGTGTATCTGCAGTAAGTGGGTTAACAGGCGGCCCCCTGCAGACTCTGAGTCATTAAAGTCTATGACACAATTCTTTATTTATGTGACTTCACATTGTGATATGGATCTCAAGCTACAGATTGTCCGAGCCATCTTTGCTATGGTGCGGAAAATAACACCGACATACACCGCTCTACTCTGCAGAACATCAATGTGTCGATTCAAAAAGTGCCTCACAGAAGGAGAATGTACTTTGCCGTATACGAGCCAGGCTGTTTTATTGGGCGTTTCTTCAAAAATACAATTTATATTCATTGCAATGTGTTTTTTAAGATTTACTTTGACAGTGAATGATTATATACAAGCCCTCTAAAGTGGCCCTATTCGGCTTTTTGTGGATTATCCCTTTCCTGTAGTGTGTTATATAGGTTTGTGTGCATGTAAATGGTCGGCAAAGGCTAAAATTAGCATAGTATGTCCTCTTCAAGACGTAGTCAGGCTATTTAGTTGCAAAAATGGGAAATTAACTCCCATTAAATATCAGTTTGTCTTTTATCACATGTCCAGATCCAGTGATTCATCACAGGTGTGAGCAAAGTGTTTTCCAGTGTGGAGGCGTCAGTCAAGCTGCCAGCTGCTGAGGCAACGCTTCAGAAACATAACACAAGACTTGAAACTGACTCACGTGCTGCAAAAAGACTGTTCTCTCGTCATATTCAGAAAAAGAAACTAGCCACAAACATTTGTACAAACTTTATTTTTTTGGAGTAATGACAAAGGTTTCAGAAAAGTCAAATGTGATTATTGCATCTTTGGTGAGTTTACACTTATTTAAATATATTAGACTGTATATTACATCATATTTGTGTGAATGCCTTTACATTTTCCTCTCTTTTAGGTATTAACACACATCTACTCTGCTTTCTCCTTGCTAGGATCTACGACTGGTTGAGCAGCGGGGGGTGCAGCTGCAGCGCTGGTGGAGGAGGAGGTGTTAGTTGGAGGTGCAGCAGGAGGAAGAGGATCTGGATCATCGATGAGAGCCTGCCTCCTTTCCCTCTCCTTTATCACTTGAACCAGGCAGTAGGTGACAAACATGACGATGATGGTGGTGAAAGGGAAACCTGGGAATGCAAGGAAGAGGCTTTAAGATCTCATACTGGCTTTAAATCTCATAATATTCACTCTTCTGACAACATTTTAGAAGCACAATTAGTAAGCGTTGTGTCGATGCGTTCCTTATATCAAGTAGACGTACAGATAAGTGGCCTTTTATAAGGGACCACAACTCCAGCTGCCTCGCCCATAGACACCCATGGTAAATGTTCTGAATGTGGCCATTGTTGCTGGGCAGATTAGGGGTAGACACAGACTTTTAATCAAACTAAAATGAAATAAATAAATCACCTTTGAGAAGCAGCCTCTTGGCGACCAGCTTGGCAAAGTCCAAACTGTTTAAAGCCAGGATGTTGTACAGCACGATGCTCCAGAAGTTGAACGTGTTGAAGACGGCTCTGATGCGGCGGGACGTTGCTTCTGACATTCCAATCTGTAAGTAAAATAAGGATTATTATGTTGGCTTTCAGTAGAAGTAAATATTCCTGTGTAAAGTATTGCCCTCAAGCTTCTCAGGATCTTGACACTCAGACAAACCTCTAGAGAAGCGAAAGGCTCCATGGCGAAGAACTTGGCGGTCCACAGTTCGAAGTTGAGGCCGAAGCAGTTGAAGAAAGCCCAGACCAGCACCACCTCGCAGGGTCCGAGCCACAGGATGGTGACCCCGAAGGTGCAAAGTGAAGCCACCAACTCCTCCACCACGTTCTCATGTCTCCCTCCCAGGTGATCGTACACATACCTGCAGCCAATCAGGCGGCAACAATGAAACACATACTACAGTGTATTACCCTACAGAACAGAACCGCTCACAGAGAAGAGATCTGATCCTTTACAACACACACTATATGAGGTTTTTAAGTTGTTACTAACGCTAATCCTGCTATCTCCAATTGTATAACCGTAACAGTAAATGACTGATCTTACTTGCACAGCCACTCGTTGATCCCTCGGTCAAAATGTCTAAAAAGAAGAATAAACATATTTAGTTTGACAGATTCAGGGATAATGATCTAAAAGTGTTTAAGCTGTGTACACTCACGTTTCAGAAAACACATAGAGCATAGTGATGCACTTTGGGGGCTTGGGAGGGTCCAGGTGATCCAGTCTGGACACCGTGTTGATGATCCCAAACATCACCGCCGCTTTCACCCAGTCATACACCAGGTTAAAGTAAGCCAGGCCCACTGGGAGCAAGCACAGTGGACATGGGTTACCACACCACAGCATTTAAAGGTCACCTATTCTTCATGTCTCTTCTACATCAACATGTGTCCCCTCTTCTTCATGTCTCTTCTACATCAACATGTGTCCCCTCTTCTTCATGTCTCTTCTACATCAACATGTGTCCCCTCTTCTTCATGTCTCTTCTACATCAACATGTGTCCCCTCTTCTTCATGTCTCTTCTACATCAACATGTGTCCCCTCTTCTTCATGTCTCTTCTACATCAACATGTGTCCCCTCTTCTCCATGTCTCTTCTACATCAACATGTGTCCCCTCTTCTTCATGTCTCCTCTACATCAGCATGTGTCCCCTCTTCTTCATGTCTCTTCTACATCAGCATGTGTCCCCTCTTGTTCATGTCTCTTCTACATCAGGGCATCTTGTCATGTCTCTTCTACATCAACATGTGTCCCCTCTTCTTCATGTCTCTTCTACATCAACATGTGTCCCCTCTTCTTCATGTCTCTTCTACATCAACATGTGTCCCCTCTTCTCATGTCTCTCCTACATCAACATGTGTCCCCTCTTCTTCATGTCTCTTCTACATCAACATGTGTCCCCTCTTCTTCATGTCTCTTCTACATCAACATGTGTCCCCTCTTCTTCATGTCTCTTCTACATCAACATGTGTCCCCTCTTCTTCATGTCTCTTCTACATCAACATGTGTCCCCTCTTCTTCATGTCTCTTCTACATCAACATGTGTCCCCTCTTCTTCATGTCTCTTCTACATCAACATGTGTCCCCTCTTCTTCATGTCTCTTCTACATCAAGCATGTGTCCCCTCTTCTTCATGTCTCTTCTACATCAGCATGTGTCCCCCTCTTGTTCATGTCTCTTCTACATCAGCATGTGTCCCCTCTTTTCATGTCTCTTCTACATCACATGTGTCCCCTCTTGTCATGTCTCTTCTACATCAACATGTGTCCCTCTTCTTCATGTCTCTTCTACATCAACATGTGTCCCCTCTTCTTCATGTCTCTTCTACATCAACATGTGTCCCCTCTTCTTCCTCTCTTCATGTCTCTTCTACATCAACATGTGTCCCCTCTTCTTCATGTCTCTTCTACATCAACATGTGTCCCCTCTTCTTCATGTCTCTTCTACATCAACATGTGTCCCCTCTCATTCTCTGCCTACATCCAACTGTGTCCCCTCTTCATTCTCCTACATCAACATGTGTCCCCTCTTCTTCATGTCTCTTCTACATCAAACATGTGTCCCCTCTTCTTCATGTCCTCTTCTACATCAACATGTGTCCCCTCTTCTTCATGTCCTCTTCTACATCAACATGTGTCCCCTCTTCTTCCATGTCTCTTCTACATCAAAACATGTGTCCCCTCTTGCTTCATGTTCTTCTTCTACATCAACATGTGTCCCTCTTCTTCATGTCTCTTCTAAATCAACATGTGTCCCCTCTTCTTCATGTCTCTTCTACATCAACATGTGTCCCCTCTTCTTCTTCATGTCTCTTCTACATCAACATGTGTCCCCTCTTCTTCATGTCTCTTCTACATCACCATGTGTCCCCGTCTTCTCCATGTCTCTTTCATTTACATCACCATGTGTCCCCTCTTCTCCCTGTCTCCTTCTACATCAACATGTGTCCCCTCTTCTTCATGTCTCTTCTACATCAACATGTGTTCCCCTCTTCTTCATGTCTCTTCTACATCAACATGTGTCCCCTCTGTGGAAAGAGACTCTGAAAGTTTCAGGAACAAAGATTTTCTCTCTTTTTGATCAATTTCTATAAAAACCTGTCTGAAAATGAGCTGATCAGATTTTGGCTACTTTATGATGTCATAACGATGTTTTGCCTTGTGTAACCATTAGCCAATCAGCAACCAAGGTACCCCCCCCCCCCCCCCCCCCCCCCTTATCACCTGAATCTCCTCTAGAGCACCATTGAGTTCTTTGTAACCAAATGTCTCTCAGAGGGGCGTGGGGGGGGGGCTCCTTATTTTCATCTAAAGTAACAGACAGAGAATCAGCACTTTGGAAACAGGGCTGAAACAGAGGGGATTATGGGTAATGCTGCAATGATCCGTTTGGTGTTTCAGCCAATCAGAGACATGTTCTGGATATATCTGAGACCTGTTATATGTTGGTTAAAAACAGTATAATAGGGGACCTTTAATGTAAGTATGTTGGGGTTTAGCACAGACCTAGCGCCCAGTCGGAGGAGTGCTTCAGCAGCTTCAGGTCGTTGGGGATGGTCAGGATGTACATGAAGTGGAAGAGGAGGTCCACCATGATGACGACCCCCAGGTGAGTAAGGCCATGCAGACTGATGTTCCACAACCCCCACTCCTTCCTGCTCAGGTCCGACTTGTTGGCCTGCAGGGGGCAGCAGACGCTCAATAGACATATTTTTCAAGATTCAAGGCTATTATTGTCTGCAGTGTAGATATGCCAATGAAAATCTTAGGTCACAGACTCCTCCAACAGAGCAACACAATAACACAGATCAAATAGTTGAAATACTTTTTCAGTCTGTGCATTTCAATTTAGCTGTGTTTATATACTGTAGCACCATATACACCAAGGCTATTTCCTTGTACCCAGGGGCGGCGCAAGGGGGGAGCTAGGGGGTGCTGAAGCACCCCCCAGGATTGCCAAAGCACCCCCTAAGCACCCCCAAGAAATGTTTTTGTTTTTTTTCAAAAATTATTATTATTATTTTTATTAAATTAGAAACATTATTGATTACATCAATGCAAATGTGAAACAAACACATTTTTGACCAAAAACATAAAGCCAACACAGGTGATATGATTAGGCCAATGGCCAGCACCCATTCGATTTTTGACCTACCTATAGGCTAAATTACTTTTGACACTTGAGTGACTTCCTGTTAGCTAGAGCACCAAATTATTTGCTAACAGCAAAGTGAAAGATGGATCGTTTTTTACTCCTTAAACGTCCACGTGTGGACACTCAATCAAAACCACCTGAAAGCAAGAGGGATTCTGCACATAATAGCCTAGCGTCTTGAGTAGCCTACAAGTAGCTTCTCTGGTCTCTGTGTTTCATTCAAGCTCTGCTCTGTGTGTGTGTGGCACGAGCCATTTTGTGTGCGTGCGAGAGAGAGAGAGCCTCGCGCACCGGTGGGTATCTACCGGAGATCGTTGTGGTTAGCATCTGGTGCTAGCTAGCCAAGCTAACGGATATAAGGAGCTTTTTCAACAACAAGGTGGAGGGAGACCTCTCTCCTGTCAGACGGAGAGTCTCAGATAACCTCAGCTCAGGTGAAGTAAAGGGCTCTCAGTGTTTAGATAGTTAACTTTAGTCTAGTTATCTCAGTGGGTCTTGTTTTAAAAGGGTGTGTGATTTGTAAAATATCTATAAAGAAATAGAAAATCTGTTTACAGTTCTGTGTCATATAGATGTTGAGAGATATATCCATAGATCTCTTAATGTTGCTCTCAAAGTGCACCAGATTGATGCTTTTAACTTCAATATTTAAAAAAATCTTCCCGGGGGAAAAATGTCCCCGGACCCCACTAGAGGAGGTGAGGACCCCCCTAGAGGAGGTGAGGTCCACCCCCCACTTGTAAAAATAGCACTTTACCCCTGCTTACACCTATATGCCGTGAGCTGATTATCGAGCCTTCATTGTAACAGTCGCGGGTACACTGTGTGTGCGTGTGTGTGCGTGTGGGGAGTGTTGCAGTAGAAAATTCAACTGTAGCGCTGGTGCATTAATGAGAAACCCTTAATGTTTGAGCACCCTCTATGAAACGTCAAGCTACCCCACAGCCCCTAGAGAAAATCTCTGGCGCCGCCACTGCTTGTACCTATAGTCAAAGTCAATTTTATTGTCAAGCTTTCAGTTTGTGTACAGACGGAGAGATCGAAATACTGTTTCCCACAATCCCGAATATAAAACACAATAGCAATAAACGTGATTTTATACGCAGAAAATTGTTTTTTGGAGCCTAATTTTGGCCTCGGTGCCTAAAAACCTACTTACTTGAACATAAAACTTGTCAAAGGTCATGATGGGCCCGAAGTAGAAGAAGGGGAGGTAGAAGTTGTACTTGAGCAGCTCCAGGATGTTGTAGTTCCCATCTTTCCTCTCGCAGTTCTCCAGAGCAAAGCTCATACAGCGCATGATGGTGAACCCACATCCTCCGTAGAAGAAGATGTGGCGCAGATCAAAGTCCCCGTCCACAAAGCCTGCCTGCATGGGGTAGAAACAGCGAGAAGCATGAACAAATCCTATTCATCTGAGTATGTACTTGCCGTCTATTGTCATCATTATTTTGTTGTATGTATTTATTTTGGTCTATTCCTTATTTTATTTTTATGACCATTTATTTATTTATTTTTCTGTCGTATGTTTGTCTAAATACCACCTGGAGGGGGTGGGGTTACGGGGGCATAGATGTTGGACATACTGTATTTGTGAAAAACTGAAAAATAAAGTTGGAAAAAAAAATCCTATTAATTTCATACTTTTTGTCATGTAACTCAGAAACGATTGTACGTACATTGAATCTTGAATGAACATGGCTACGTACGTAATGTCTGTTTGGATAACAGTTAGTTTCCTGTGTACTGGCAGCTGTTTACCTGCCAGGACACGAAGGGTTCACACTTGAAGGTGGCGAGCGTGCAGAGGCCGGTGACGAAGCACAGCCAGCGGATCTTCACCAAGGACACGCTGTAGAGCAGGATGCAGTGCGACAGGATCAGGGTGACGTAGGTCCAGCCCAGACTGGTCCACACGGCCAGCATCCCGTACACCATGTACACCAGAGACCTGTGCTGTGGGTCACATGGAGCGCCGCCACCAGGACATGTATGTTATTACAATCACTCAAGTACTGACCTGAAGGGAACATTCGATACACTTGCATTTAACTCAGGGGGGTCCAAACCTTTTTCACCGAGGACCACATACAGAACAATAATGCAAATAAGTGATTAGGCTTTTAATAACAACTAAGATTAGTTTGAAAATGTTTCCAACTTTAATTGATTGAATTTATTTGAAAAGTGGGCACACATGAATACTGTGATATATATGTATACCTTTTTATATATATATATATATATATACAGTCTATGATTTATATATATATATATATTTAATTAGTAGAATATATGGCGAGCACAAGTTTGATTTGTGGGCCATATTTCATTATACTATTTGAATTAGCTCAGGGCCGTTTCAAAATGGGCCGCGGGCCGTAGTTTGGACACCCCTGATTTAATTGAATATTTCCATTTTTTGCAGCTCAATCAGTGGATTCTTTTGTCACCTTTGGAGCCAACATGGAGCAGATCTTAGCGAAGAGCACATGCCCGGCGAGAGCAAACAGGATGTGCTCTCTGAAGGTGGAGAACCACATCACCCACTCCAAATCAGCTGAGTCCTGCAGATCCATGAAGACATCAATTAGAAACATTCTGACATCGATGACTTGTATCTGCATCAAATAGGACTGTTTTCTCACCCTTTTCCTCCCAAAGTAGTTCCATCCTGGCTTCACGCTGGGTTTGAACGCCTTTCTGTTTGCACCGGCTGACAAAGAAGAGGTAAGAAAACATGTATTGTGATTGTAAATAAATACAGAGATATATTTAAAGCTTCCTTGTCCTTTGAATGCAGATGTGCAACTTGTGTTCCATGACAGCGACGCTCCTCATAAACACAGGGATAACACAGGATCTATTTTCTTCTTGTGGTATTCACACTGAAACCTGATCTCCTCTGCAGGGTCTGCATAGCTCCAGCTCCGCCCCCCCACAGTGACGCTGCCTCTCTACTGTATGTGCACATTGTGTTGTCGGTATGTAGCTGCACCACACAATGCTTAGGTCTGAACTCATGCCGTCAGGTTCACAGTTTAGACTTTGGGGTTCAATGAGGCAAAGATTTCTTAAAGGGGCCTTATTCTGCTCATGTTCAGGTTCATATTAGTATCTAGTGCCTCTACTGTGAGCCTTTGAAGAGCCTTTACATGCACACAAACCTATATAACCCACTACAGGAGAGGATACACCTCAAATAGCATAAAAGGGCCTCTTTAATCCATCATTTTCACATCTAAAAATGCAGCACATTGCATTGTGGTGCTAATCCTTTTGTGCTATAGGCCACAAGACTTTAGTCACAGCAGCAAAATTCACAGGTGTGGATAATAACATTAATGACGGCTAAACTCCGTTCACTCTCGGGTTCTTGTATTGTGCATGCTGGCTTACTGGAACACTAAAACAGAGCCATCATTAATGTCAGTAATAACCTCCGACAAAAGTAAAAATCTCTGCTTTCTATTTTCAGGGCACTAATTATAGAAATATCCAAATAATTGCATTTTCTCATTTCTAAACTAATCGATAAAGCATGCCATCAGATTTATCCTGTAGTACATAAACTCCATGTTTATAAGTGCATGGTTTCTGGTGACATACTATAGCTTTTGCGCTGCAGGGGTCTAATCAGCAACACTCAATGAAATCACGTTCGTGCTGTCATTGGCTCTTGCTAATGGCTCTGCCTGGTCACCACAGCAAGCAAACAACACACTCATGGTAGATGTTTTCCCTGCTCGTAAATCTGCTTATACCTATGTGAAAAATATCTGCAGGATTACATTGTAGGGAAATTATAGGGAAGCTTTATTTTAACCAAAAGCATTGATTTACATGTGCCCGTAGAGGACATTAGGTACATTGACTCAATAACTATATACTGTATTTCCATGTAATGCTATAACAAGCAGCACTTTCACTTGTAATGGTGAACATGGCGTCACACTACATCTCAGTGAGCAGACAAGAGAGCTTTTTTAATGGCAGCTGTGTGGAGGTCACACCACACCCCTGTGTGTGTGGCCTAGCATTACTATACTTGTGGGGACCTAAATCTGTTTACACAGTCACGTGTGGGGACTCACCTCCCTTATGGGGACAAATTGGAGGTCCCCATAAGGGGAATCATTCATTTTAGGATGAAGACTTGGTTAGGGTTAGGTTAAGGGTTAAGGGTTAGGGTTAGGCAAGTGTTGGTTAAGGTTAGGATAAGTCACCAGGAATTACATGTAAGTTAATGTAATGTCCCCTGAAGTGTGTGTGTGTGTGTGTGTGTGTGTGTGTGTGTGTGTGTGTGTGTGTGTGTGTGTGTGTGTGTGTGTGTGTGTGTGTGTGTGTGTGTGTGTGTGTGTGTGTGTGTGTGTGTGTGTGTGTGTGTGTGTGTGTGTGTGTGTGTGTGTGTGTGTGTGTGTGTGTGTGTGTGTGTGTGTGTGTGTGTGTGTGTGGTGTGTGTGTGTGTGTGTGTGTGTGTGTGTGTGGGTGTGGGTGTGGGTGGGTGTGGGTGGGTGTGGGTGGGTGTGGGTGTATATAAACATTACTAAAACGTGCATTTGTTTGGGACTATTTTAAGCTGTGGATGAATACACATTTGGTGTTCTAGTGACCCAAGTTGTGCAGGAATGTGTTAGGGACCCATGTTCATTTCAGAAGCAACAGTTCATGTGTTTTGGGGGTGAAAATGGAGGTCTATGTCACCGAGGAAATAATTCAAACTAGCCCTGGATACACGGAAAAACATTAGGACCATTCAATTAATTATAAACGTTGAATATAACCTGAAATGTAATATGTTTTCTTGCATGTCAAGCAGTGTCAGAGTTGTGTGTGTGTGAGTGTGTGTGTGTGTGTGTGTGTGTGTGTGTTTACTCACAGCTGGACACATCCAGGACCCAGCTGCCGGCCCACAGCGTGGCCAGACAGAGCACCGTGTTGTAGAAGTAGATCTCATATTTAGGAAGAGCTGATTTGATCCCCATTGCTCTACGCACAGCCAGAGCTCTGGAAGCTCCTGCACCAAAAGGAGACCCGTCAATAAAGATCTGACACCAGGTCTGACTGGTTTTACAGACACATCCTTTGTAAACAGCTGGGGCTTAAACTAGAAAGCCACTTTTCCTTTTGCATCTGTAACTAAAAAGATATCCGCTGCTTGTCAATCATTCTGGATTTAGCGTGAAGTCATTGCAAATGTTCTTACAATTCAAACAATAACAAATTACTTTTAAATCCTTTTCTCTCATAAGTGCTGCACCAGCATTTTTTTACTGTAACAATGTATACTTTGAAATGCTAACTATTTACCAACGATGGGGAAATATTCAGATCCTTTGCTGAATAAAAGTCACAATGCCCCTTTAAAAAGTAAAAGTCCTCCGTTCACTGAAGTAAAAGTACATGATAATTAGCAACAAAGTACTGTAACAGTACGTTGAATGGCCCAAGTCACTGATGCTTTAACATGTAAGCGAAAGGTCAACTTGTATTCTGCTTTATACACAGTTTTATACTTCCTTGCAGTGGTAACTAAGTACATTTACTAAAGTACTGTACTTAAGTATAATTTTGAGGTACTGGTACTTTACCCGAGTGTTTTCATTTTACGCTACGAGTAAATAAACAGCTTGATTTACTTTACAGATTCATATTAAGAGCTAAAAGTAAATTACTGTAAATAAACATTGACAATTATACAATTAATATTAAGATGTATACTGTATGTGATTCTGAAATGGAGTATTATACACAACAAGTACTTTTACTTTTGGTTCTTAAAGTTTTTTATGCAAACACTTTCTTTCATTTGCTCAAGTCAGATTTTGATTGCAGGACTTTAACCTTTAACAGAACATTTTTACAATTTGTTATTGCTACTTACTTCTGTCTGACAATGCATATAAACATTTGTGAGGTCAAAGTAACTGTAGCTGCAAAATAGATGTTGAAATGTAATAAAAATGACCGTAATTCACTGTGAAATGTTGCAGTATAAAGTAAGAACGAGTACCGATGATAATCATTTCACTTCAGTCAACAGTGGTGGGCAAATGTGCAACTTTCAGAAGATAAGAACTCAGAGACCCCAACAAAGTACAGCTGCTGGCTATTTTTAAACCAGCAACTCCTTTCCAATCAACTTATTCAGACTGTAACTTCTCCCGCATCAAAGCATTGTGTTTTGCTTTTCTAATGCTAATTCAACATTGTCTCTAAAGGCTTCATATACCAGCACATATGTATTTATATTTATAAATCTCTGTTACAATCCCTGCCTGCTTTCTCTTCACAATGCAGCTGAAATGCCACTCGGTCACGCTCAGTTCGTCCTCCGCAGCACCTGTTGTCACACTGACCTTGAACGCAGCAGTTAGTCCCGAAAGAGGAGGTGCAATAAAACCCCCGCTTGTTTCCGATTATTTAGAAGAAAAAAAATCCAGATTAAAATATCAAATTACAAAAGCATCTAAGGAAACTTTGTGCATCTGCTCAGGCTTTGTCTGACTCCCTGAGAGGGAGCTGCCACTGGGTAAAGGTGACGTGATGTATTTATACTTTGACCACTGACACAGAGGGGGCGGAACAACACGCTGAAGACACACATTAGGAGTCTATTAGGGATTCTTGACCTTCCTCTAATACTTTAAAGTACTTCTGTAAAGGATGCACCAAAGAGTAAATCCACTTTCTGCATATGTGACTTTCATATTATATCTCAAAAGAGCATCAATTAGCATGAATATGTAGTTGTAGCAATGAGGAAGTGTGCATCCTTTGACAATTTCAAACTAAAAGTCCCCTTGTCTCTTTTCTCTCGCCGCTATTTTCCACCTCCTGGGTTCCAGGTCTGTTTTGGGAGGTCTAAGCCTGCTGCAATTTTGAGCCCAAGCCAAACGTCCATCCATGCCTCTCTCATGTTCTACAATGGGCTGTAACACAACTCTCAGTGGCGTCTAGTGACAGCAACACAACTTACAATGCAGTGAGATGCACACAAAGCAACTCGAGACATGAAGTACAGTATATAGTTTATTAAACGTATGAAAATGCTTTGGTAATATGTGAAATCTTCTGTTGAGTCCCAGTCTGGCTACTCCTTCTTGCTGCTGGTCTCTTGTCCTTCAAAGATGGGGAACTTTTTCTCCACCTCGACCCAAGTCAAGGTGCCGTTAGACAGATCTCGAACCATCGCTGGCAACTCAGCGACCTGTAATAGGGTTGTGTAAATTAGAAACAAAACAACAGCTGAATGTGATACAGCTGTGGTTGTTGTTGCAGTACCTCGGCCCTGATCTGCCTCATGGAGTCTCGGTCTCTCAGCGTGGCGGTTTGAGGCGTCTTGTTCACGGTGTCGAAGTCGATGGTGATGCCGAACGCCACCCCGATCTCGTCTGAGCGGGCGTAGCGTCTCCCGATGGATCCTGAAGAGTCGTCCACTTTGTAGGACACGTTGTTTTTAGTCATCGCGTCGGCTTAAAGGATGGAGAAAAAGCAGAAATCAGTTTGAGGGGATGATCAAGCCGAAAATGTTGAAACGGTAACATTTGGGTTGGATGAGAAAATTGATACCACTCAATCAAACCAAACAATTGTTAAATACTAAGCTATAGCCTGCTAGTTAGGTTAGTTTAGGATTTGATATAAAGTTACTGTCTGAAAAACGATCCCAACTCTACATAACATTGTAATAAGTGAGCTTTAACGTTGATGGTGGGTAGGTAGGCTAGCTGTTCCCCTACTTCCTGTCTTTATGGAAAGATACGCTAACCGTACCATTCAGCTCCAGCTCTATATTGGAGACACAAACAAGTTACACTTCATAATGCTGTATTTTAATCTGAGAGTTAGCATCACACTCACATAACTGCTGGACGAATGGCGTGAACTCCTGATGTTGGCTCAGAGGAAGGATGGAACATTTGTATGGAGCCACAGTGGCAGGGAAGCTGAAATACTGGAGAACAATAAGCCTTTTCAGTTCAAAGTTCACAGTAAAAACATTCAAACAAGCACGAGATTCTCACTAAGACGTCCTTTCTTGTTTTACAGTGCTCTTACCGTCCTCTGTTCGTCGCCCTCCCTCTTGCGGAACGAGTGCTCGAAGATGGAGTACATGATTCTGCCGATGCCAAAGGACGGCTCGATTACATTGGGAACAATCTCCTCCACTGTGGGAAAACACAGACGGTTGATTTCCCACAAGAATCATTATCCTGCTCTTCAGCTCTGAAGGCGGGTCTCTTACCGTGCAGAGTCTTCTGGAACCGCTTCACACTGACCATGTCTTTGGTCACTTTGAATGTCCGTCCCTGTGTCTCAATGCTGAACTCTCTACGGACACCAATTTAACAATATAAAAGACACAAAAGGACATTAATCTATAGGTTCTTAAAGGCAGAATTTACCCTTTTTCCGTGAGAAGCTTCTCCTGGTCAGTGATGTAACATTCGTCACACCCGGCCAGGAACTCCAGAACCAGTTTAGCATCTTTCTTGTAGGAAGTTCCAATGGCTCCCTTATTGGGCTCAAACTGGACAACGTTTACCACTTTGTGCGAAGAAGTTAAGGCGTGTAACTGAGGAATCCAGCTTACAAGCGATAGACCAAAGCAAGAGTAAGTAACTGAGGATATCAGTCATTCAAAGTAAAATGATGGTTGTAGGGTTGTTTTACTGGGAGAAGGAAAGAATATTGGTTCTTTCAGGGGCTTCTCGGCCACTAGAGGGACCTTCGTGGCTTTGGAGTGACACGACAGATCGTAGCAGGCGCGATCAGCACATCCAACGATCTCAATCCAGCCCTGAGAGACACAAACAGACTCGATTTCACTTGTGTCCACTCGTTTTTTAACTCTATGCATGTGAACACCCAAGAAAATATTATTTACGTAGGATGTTTTGGACTCAGCGTCCCAGCAGTCGCAGGCGTAGTGAGCCATCTCGTTCTCCATGTGCTGACGGAAGCGCACTTTGTCTTTGGACAGCCCGGCTTTGATCAGATAGAGGTAGATCCTTCCAATGAAGTAACCCAACACTGAGTTGTTGATCACCCCCTGTAGCAGACACAGAGGATACGGTCATTTGTCAGGGAACATCAGTAACTATCCACAATATCTAACACGTCAATTATGTGTGTCCCACCTGCTCCACAGCGTCCCCCAGCCTGGTGATCTGTGCAGACTGACCACTGGTCTGAGCCTTGGAAGAAAACAGCAGAATATCCAGGTCGGCAACGTTGGAGAATTTAGCGTGGTTCTTCTCGTTTGGATCCACAAAGTGCTCGATCTCAGCCATGGTGAACTCTCTGTGAGGAAGATTTAACGTCACTGTATTGTCATTATATCTGCAGGTGAGTAATGAGGAAGCTTCTAGCTACCTGACGCGGATGAGTCCAGAGCGAGGAGAGATCTCGTTCCTGAAGGAGTTTCCGATCTGAGCGGCACCGAAGGGAAGTTTTCCCTGGTTGAACTCCAGCAGACGCTTGAAGTTGAGGAACATTCCCTGAGCGGTTTCAGGCCTCAGATAGCTGCGGAGTCACGTCAAATCAATCACTCAACAATGACACAAATGCTACCCTAAAAAAACTAAATGATCCGCTGTATTGTGTTTATTTTTTACCCCGTCATGTTCCCTCCTGGTCCGATGGACGTCTGGAACATCAGGTTGAAGGAGGTCGGAGGTGTGAGGTCATTTCCTGTGGACGGAGACTTCACGTTGTATTTCACAAAGAGGTCGGCCAGCTCCTGCTGAGTGTAGTTATCCATCTGGAACAGAAAGCAAAACCTCAGAGGGATATCTTCCCCAACCAGCAGATGTCAGTATAGAGGGGGTGTGTGTGTGTGTGTGTGTGTGTGTGTGTGTGTGTGTGTGTGTGTGTGTGTGTGTGTGTGTGTGTGTGTGTGTGTGTGTGTGTGTGTGTGTGTGTGTGTGTGTGTGTGTGTGTGTGTGTGTGTGTGTGTGTGTGTGTGTGTGTGTGTGTGTGGTGTGTGTGTGTGTGTGTGTGTGTGTGTGTGTGTGTGTGTGTTGTGTGTGTGTGTGTGTGTGTGTGTGTGTGTGTGTGTGTGTGTGTGTGCTGTGGTGTGTGTGTGTGTGTGTGTGTGTGTGTGTGTGTGTGTGATGTGTGTGTGTGTGTGTGTGTGTGTGTGTGGTGTGTGTGTGTGTGTGTGTGTGTGTGTGGTGTGTGTGTGTGGTGTGTGTGTGTGTGTGTGTGTGTGTGTGTGTGTGTGTGGTGTGTGTGTTGTGGTGTGTGTGTGTGTGTGTGTGTCCCACCTGAGTGATGACGTCCTCCAACTCGGCGACTTTCTCTGCAGAGCATTTCTCATCAGACATCAGTTGTTTTAAGTGAGCTGTGGGGAAACACATATCCTCATTCAGCAGCTGTCAGTGATTCAATTCAATATTCGCATTTGTAAAAGTAAATATGCATTTTTTGTCAAACAAGCCTTAAGTAATATTATTTTTGTGACAAAAGGCCTGCTTTTCATACAAACAATTACAGCCAAACAATGTAGGAAATACATCTCAAAGTTACTGACATGTTTTTTATCCAGACTGTATGTCGTTGTAATTAAAAGTCTAAGTAAGCCTGACATATATTAGATACTAAAGCCGCACATTTTCGTCTACTTGGTTTGCAGACATGAAAAACCAGTCGATCTGACACTTTCACTCGTGCTTTCCTCTACATACCATGGCCCTCGGGATATACAGGACAACCAAGTCAGACGAGTACAAACATGTCCTTATATTGGACGTTCAGAAAACCTAAGTCATTGTGCTTTTTAGGGATTAAACCTGACACCTTGTCATTAATGCATGGAAACAATGGAAAGCTTTATGGAGGACTGGACTAGGTGGAGCTCCTTTAAATCCGGTCACCTTTGAGCAGGTGATCGGCGCGGTAGCACTCTCCAGTCTTGGCGTCCTTCACCATGTAGTCTGCAAACTTATCCACGTGCCCCGACGTCCTTGGGGAGAAAATAATGCACATTTCTCAGTCCATTCGAATAGAAGATGTTGTTTATGTTCTGGGGTTTGTTGTCACCTACTTGAGGACGGCCTCGGGGGTGAGCATGGTGCAGTCGATCTCCAGGATCTGCTCCTCCTGGATGAAGTGCTGCCTCCACACCTGCAGGATGTTGTTCTTCAGGGCGCAGCCGACAGGGCCGAAGTCATACAGGCCGCTCACACCTGGAGAAGATGTGAGTTAGTACAATGCAATATCTGAGGTGATAACTTCTTGAAATGCGATGACGTGGTTTCAGTTGTCTTTAGTTTTACCTCCATATATGGCAAAAGCCTGATCGTAGAAGAATCTCCTCTTTAAGGTGTCCTCCATCTTCACTCTGTCCACCGTGTCTTCTTTAGGCTGCAAAGCTAGCTCCTACAGGAAATGATGAAACAATCAGATCCCAGGATTACAGCTAAGTAAACATTCTTTGACTCAAACTGAAAGTGGAACCAAAAGGTGTCCGAGTACGTAGAAGCTGTGAGACTGATGCGATATCCTCTGAAGGATTTGACTGATGATTTGAAGGTGTGGACTACTCACTTTTGCTTCCAGAATCTTCTTCCGGGCTTTCAGTTCTGCAACAGCTTTGTTCAGCTCCTGCTCGTTGGCGCCTTTCGCCTTTAGCTCGTGCACCAAATCCCCCTGCAGGAATAAAAAGCAAAACCTCCTAGAAAAACATACACATTTACCTTATCTGTAATGTTTCTTTCGGTTATTATATCTTAGGAATACTATATATAGATTTGTATATTAAAAATGCATATATGTAAAAAGAAAAATGGTAAAAAAAAAGAGAGCTGTAGTTTGTTTATTAAAATCTATTTATGATCTTTGATAAATCCGCTTTAAATAGCCATCATCCCCAAATACCCTCATTGACCACAGCAGCCACTCCTTCAATTCTAGTTTCACTTTATGTTCATGCCATGAGGCTCTGTATAACTTATGGACCCTGAAGAACATTCAATTATTGATTGTACTGACACTGTATTTGTGTCAGTGTTATGTTCCTTTTTAAATTGGTATTTTCACATTGATCTTATAAGATATTTTCACATTGTTTTACATTGCCAACTGTGTTAGTTGACTTGTGAAGCCCTCTGAGACAAATAGGATTTTGGGCTATATAAATAAACTTGAATTGAATAATGTGTAACCTGTTGCAATAACCAAACATCATATAAAGTGCACATTATTTAATACACATTATTGTATTATCTGTTTTACTCTGATAGACATTGCATCTGTTACTGCTGTGTAAATGCAACCATTCAAGTGATTTCTTCATATAAACTTATTTCATATTCAAAACTAGACTCATTTTTAAGCCCCTGCAAAACCTCTCCAACAGCTGTCAAAGCACAAGTCGCTGCATGCCAGTGTTTGCAGAATGTAGTGCAGGTGTGTCAGCTGCTCTCACCTGTTGCTTCACAGACTCCCTCAAAGGCGCCAGTACTTGCTCCATGTTCACACTTTTATATATTCTATGGTTGACTCGTTTGTAAGAAGCTCTCCTCCTGCAGCCAGCTGTGGATCTGCTCTGAACTCAAATCCTTTCACTTTGGTCTTCTTAAAGCTAGAGGGAAACAGGGGAGGCGCCCGTTTCTGTTCAGATGAGTGGAAACAAGGGCTTTGTGTTGCATCATCCAGGAGGAAACTTAACATTCTGCTGTGAAGAATAAGCAAGTTGCAAATTGGAGACATGTCCAACCTTTTAATGGAGGAAGAACCTTTATTTATATCTTTGATTCCTAACTTTGCGCATCTGGGATTAGCCGACATAACACAATGGTGACACAGTCAGAATGCAGTTGGGTTGTTTATGGGTTGTGCGTAAAGGCTGCATTCACATGATGTAAAAACATTTACTGGACTTGAGTATTTCCATGTTATGTTGTATTTCTACTCCACACCAAAGGTACATGGTGTACTTTTACTCCACGAGTGACTAGATTAATGATAAACACTATTTATAACACTTAAATCAGACTTTAGTTCCACCTGGAGTAAATTCCCAAGCTACCCTGCTGTATACAAACTCATTCAAACTAGCTGCACCTTTACCAGCTTTGAGAACACTTTAATTGTTTGTAGCCTTTATTTAACCAGGTGAAAGTACTTTCAATTTGTAGAGAGATCAGAGAGCAGATATAAAAGGTAGTTTACCCAACATGGCTTTATAAATGAACATGTACCAATGACTGAGTCTCCGTACAGTTAGTGAAGGCAGACCTGTCTTGGCATACAGGGTGCAGTGATGAGTAAATTCTTTACAGTTAGTAACAAATCTCAGTGCGCTGTGATAGGCGGCATCTAACTTGTTCAGGTAATGGGCAGGTGCATTCATATACATCAAATCACCATAGTCCAGCACAGCACAGATTATGAATGTAACGTTTATATAGGGGAACTACACTGTTAGCAGTAACTTGGTATGCATGTATTTCATGTTAGTTTAGCCTAAACTACCTCTGTTTACTTCCAGTTCGGAGGCAGCAGGTCCCGCCTCGGCTCCGCCTCTTTGCCCTTATTTGGAGCAGGCGGGATTAGACTCTGACGTCACAGTCGAGACGTTAGTGGCCGACTCCGCCTACTAAGGGCTTCACCGCAACTCTGCAGAATCCTATGGGTGACGTCACGGACACTACGTCCATTTATATACAGTCTATGTGAGGGCCTAAAATATTCTACAAAATAATATTTGAAAACATTAAAAAAAAAAAACATTTTTTTAAATATATTTTTTAATATATTTTTGTAGTTACATTTTTCATTAGTTTTACCAAAATAACTTGATTTAATTGTATTTAAAATAACATTTCCAAATAAATATATCCTTCGAATCTGCCTGTTCAGTTTCTGTTGGAATGTGAAGGGTTAAATGCCGTCTCTGCGAGTTACTGTGAAGACGGGAGAGCTTGGTCCCTCTACATTCACAGAGGGCCCGCTATAGTAAGTATAGAGAGTAATGTCAAATGACAGTACAATTGACCAATCATATCTTCCCTCTAAATGGACTTTATGACAAGTTCCGCCCGCTGTGAGGTCTATGCCCCCAGAGGTCTTTCTGTCCCCAGAGTCAGAACTAAACATGGTAAAGCAGCGTTCAGTTATTATGCTCCATCTGGAACAAACTCCCAGAAACCTGCAGGTCTGCTGCAACTCTGACTACTTTTAAATCCAGGCTGAAGACTTTTCTTTTTGTCGCTGCTTTTAATTGAACTATTCATATCTTAGACTGCACTGTAACTTTTATCCATGTATTTCTTCTTTTAATGTTTATTTTATTAGCTTTTCTTTTTAATGATTTTAAATGCCATTTTCTTAATGTCTTTCATTTGTTGTAAAGCACTTTGAATTGCCTTGTGTTGAAAAGTGCTATATAAATAAACTTGCCTTGCCTTATGCAAGGGGTGCAGTGACGCGTCCTAAAACCCGGAAGTAAGCTCCGCTCGGATTCCCTTGACAAAAGAGCAATGGGATTTCTCCATAGGATTTTGGAAGATAGCTGGAAATAAGGTCTGTGGAAAACGAACCTGTAGATAAATGCACGTTTTGTTCAGCCGGATAATATCCACATGTCTACCCTACTTTTATTATTTTCGAATCATAAATCTAATCGATAGATTTATGATTAGCATAAGTTCGTTCATGATGACTCACTTCAGTGATAGTGATGACATCGTTTGCAAAATTATTAACCGAGTTATTTTCAAGATTGAGTTCCAATGATAAACTGGAGTGGCAAAGGATCAGCTGCATGGCCCGCCATCAAGTGCTTCATCCAGAAGGACAGGAGGATGGACTTTGTGTGTCAGTGATTTATCATCAAAGGTAGGCCTAAGTCATTTTCAATGGGCCGCCGTGCCGACATTCATTTGTAATTGTAACTTGGCTGTGGGTGCCCTGTCATGATAGGTATTTATATAAATGGTGTTGTTTTGGTAGAGGGTCGCTGTCATTGATGCGTTTTGCACCCCGGGTCGCTGTTTTGATATTCCGCTGAAGTGTAGGCTGTGAGGTAATAACTCTTCTTTTGTTTCAACGGAAGGTCAGAGGGCCTAGGTATAAAAGTCACGGCTCGCCACTGTGTATGAGGGTTTTCAGTCTGGCTATAAGTATGGTTTTATTGTCTCGTGCTTTGACATTAGTTTCTTTTTGTCCTATCGGTTTTGTCTCCATGTATTTACGCTGCTTTTTTTTTACATATGTATTGATGTACAGCACTCTGTTGTTTTTAAATGTGCTATAAATAAAGTTGGATTGGAAGTAAAGTACAAGTACCTCAACATTGTAAGTACAATAATTGAGTTAATGTACATAGTTACTTAACACCACTGTCAACAGCATTGAATTATTTTCATAGTTAGAAATAGACCAATTAACAACAAATATGTGATAGAAAATGCAACATCAACAATTGTATATATCTATATTTTTTTCTGTGCGTCGAATCTGCCGATACGTTTTAAAACCCTGCACCAATAGTAGCGAAAGTGCTGCACAGACGCCGTTTCTGCGTTTACATATCCCCACAGATTTCATCATCTCCTCTCTTTTACTGAGGTCCATGCTTCGCAGAACATCAGAACTGCTGAGGACCAGCACCGAGATCTCCTCCCTGTGGTCAAAGACCCGGTCCGGAAACAACAACAGACCGTTTTCCGTGTCTCTGTGCCTGTTTAAGAGGAACAAGAAGAGAAGTCTTTGGCTGCAGGAAGGACGAACCATGGACGGAAACATGGAGGAAGATTCTGGCCCCTTTGAGGCTGGCTGTCAAAGAACAGGTAACAAAGACATCCATAATGACTTAAAACTGATGTGGTATAGGTTTCTGTAGGGGTAGATAGCTTTGTATTACCTCTGCAGGGTGACAGCTAGGGTGTTAGCATGCAAGCTAACCGGCTAACCGGACCGGTTCCTTTTTTTACATTTAAATGTTTGTATTTAATTTGTCTTTCTTTCTTTAATTCAAACGATGTATTGATTTGATTTTTTCTTATTTTTTGATTTTATTAGATACTTTTTTACTTCACCTGTTCCTCATGAAGCTGTCAATGAAAGAGCCATTAGCTAACTGCTAACACTAGTCAGCAGTAATCTCTGCACCCTTTGCCACGTTTCAATGAGCTGCTGCAGATATCTGTGAGCAGGGTGGGGTTTAAAGAAGAAATTCATTCTGCTACAAAAAGATGTTATTGTTATTAAACTTGCCCAAACCAGAGGTAAAAAGCAGTCTAAAGCCCCTCTCTGTCTTTAGGGGGAACTGGTGCGTCAAATGAAACAGGATGGAGCTCCTGATGTGGATGTTACTAAAGCTGTGGCTGAACTGAAGGCGAGGAAGAGGGCTTTTGAAGCCAAGGTGAGTCAACTGTATGTGATGCAATATATTTAGTATCAATTACCTTTTGTCTACAATTATCTGCCAAGCCTTGCATCTGTTCTGAGGAATAGGACTGTCACTTGCCAGCTCTCCACTTAATGACCAGGCTGTGCTGCATGATGCACTTTAATTAAAATATGGGCAGTGTGTGCAGACTGGGACAAGCAGACTGGGAATTGGGCGCTTGCTGGAGATGCAGGTGTTTGACACATCATGGTAGATATTATTATCAGATGCATTCAATCTGGTTATAACACATCTGGTGTCAAACCTATTCAAAACTGATATGCAACATACTAATTCAAACCTGCTTTTCCATTCCCGGATATCCACAAATGTATCCTGGTCATCAAACGCAGCTCTATCTTAAACTCACACGGTTATAACCATGTGAGTTTTCCCTCACAGGAGCGATTGTGCCTTGTTCGCTGATTTTAAAATTGTGTTTTTGTCATCCTAAGATGTGTATCATGTCCTCTCGTTGGTGTTAAACATGTCACTTATGTATATTTAATCAATGATAATGCTGCCTTGTGGTTCCTAGAGTCAGCTGTCAGTGCTGAACTGTGGGTTTTTAAAACAGGCACATTGATTCTGTGATTAGATGCATGGATTCTGCCCCTCACGCAGCCTTCCAGAGCCCGGTTGCAGATACAATGTTTTGTACAAGCAATTTATTTGATCATGTCTTGATGCGTTTCTTTCCTGGGACCGAATTTGCTGACTAATGAGGTGTCAAGACTGGAGTAAATATCCTTCTCATTGCAGGAACTGTCATTACAACCCAAAGATGACATCGTTGACAGAACCAAGATGGAGGACACCCTCAAGAGGAGATTCTTCTACGACCAGGCCTTTGCCATCTATGGAGGTAAGACTTTGAGAGCTAGTGTTAAAGGTCCCCTATTATACTGTTTTCATCAATATATCACAGGTCTCAGATATATCCAGAGCCTGTCTCTGATTGGCTGAAACACCAAACAGATCATTGCAGCATTACCCAGAATCCCCTCTGTTTCAGCCCTGTTTCCAAAGTGCTGATTCTCTGTCTGTTATTTAGATGAGAATAAGGAGCCCCCCCAACGCCCCTCTGAGAGACATTTGGTTACAAAGAACTCAATGGTGCTCTAGGAGGAGATTCAGGTGATAAGGGGGGGGGGGGGGGGGGTACCTTGGTTGCTGATTGGCTAATGGTTACACAAGACACAACATCGTTATGACATCATAAAGTGGCCAAAATCTGATCAGCTCATTTTCAGACAGGTTTTTTATAGAAATGGATCAAAAAGAGAGAGAATCTTTGTTCCTGAAACTTTCAGAGTCTCTTTCCACAGAGGGGACACATGTTGATGTAGAAGAGACATGAAGAAGAGGGGACACATGTTGATGAAGAAGAGACATGAAGAAGAGGGGACACATGTTGATGTAGAAGAGACGTGAAGAAGAGGGGACACATGTTGATGTAGAAGAGACATGAAGAAGAGGGGACACATGTTGATGTAGAAGAGACATGAAGAAGAGGGGACACATGTTGATGTAGAAGAGACATGAAGAAGAGGGGACACATGTTGATGTAGAAGAGACATGAAGAAGAGGGGACACATGTTGATGTAGAAGAGACATGAAGAAGAGGGGACACATGTTGATGTAGAAGAGACATGAAGAAGAGGGGACACATGTTGATGTAGAAGAGACATGAAGAAGAGGGGACACGTGTTGATGAAGAAGTGGATTTTGCATAATAGGTGACCTTTAATAAAACAAAGGGTTAGATGGGCAGGTAAATCACACAGAGTCTTTAGGCCCTCTGTTACCACGCAGTCTTGCCCCTCAGGTGTGAGCGGCCTGTATGACTTCGGCCCTGTCGGCTGCGCCCTGAAGAACAACATCCTGCAGGTGTGGAGGCAGCACTTCATCCAGGAGGAGCAGATCCTGGAGATCGACTGCACCATGCTCACCCCCGAGGCCGTCCTCAAGTAGGTGTACACCTGAACATCAGCAGGAGAGGACTCTTTAAAGTAGAGACACTACATACTGATATACACCTGAACATCAGCAGGAGAGGACTCTTTAAAGTAGAGACACTACATACTGATATACACCTGAACATCAGCAGGAGAGGACTCTTTAAAGTAGAGACACTACATACTGATATACACCTGAACATCAGCAGGAGAGGACTCTTTAAAGTAGAGACACTACATACTGATATACACCTGAACATCAGCAGGAGAGGACTCTTTAAAGTAGAGACACTACATACTGATATACACCTGAACATCAGCAGGAGAGGACTCTTTAAAATAGAGACACTACATACTGATATACACCTGAACATCAGCAGAATATGTCCTTATAAACACTATAATGTAATATTTCTTCTCATAATTCTAGGACATCAGGACATGTGGACAAGTTTGCTGACTACATGGTGAAAGACGTGAAGAATGGCGAGTGCTTCAGGGCCGACCACCTCCTCAAAGGTAAGCCTTTTGTACGTCCTGTGTGTATTTAGCAGAGGTGGGAGTAAGTCCTATGTGCAAGTCCCAAGTCACTGTGGTGAGAGTCAAGCAAGTCATACGAAGTTCTGATGAATAATCCCAGTTTCCGCATTTAAATCAGTTAAAAGACAGTGGTTATGAAAATGGATTCAACCCACACTATGATCTTCATTACATACACAGTTAATCATTTGAAATCTAATTTAGACCGATGACAATCATATTAGATCAATATTAACTGCAGACAAAGCTAGGACTCAGAAAGTCTGTTCAAAAAGGCAGAATTCCAGGTAAGAAAATCGTATATGGCATTTTCCATTACACATATTTAATTTAAATTTCTGTTAACACTAGAACCGCCAACAGCGTCAGCTCCTACATCGATATCATTTTCAAATCATTTAATTTGTTCCTCTATAATTTCCTTATAAACTAAGTAGGACGATTTAAAACTCACTTAATTGGGTTAATTTAGAAATTGCTTCAGTTTATCATCAAAAAGACGAGGCCTCTCTCTCTCTCTCTCTCTCTCTCTCTCTCTCTCTCTCTCTCTCTCTCTCTAGTGTTCATTTACCGTGTTGTCTTCTCTTTGCTTAATCGATTTGAAACCAAGTCTAACGTAGCTTAAACTTAACGTTAGCTTTCTAGCTAACACAACACATGCCCCTTTCCCTGTGTTTTTTTTTTTTGTAGTGACGAATGAAGTTGGATGTTGTGGTGGTCGTGTCACTGATCTTTATGCTGCAGACCCTGCATACCGCTGTTCTCTTCTTATTACCGTCATCGACAACATAATCATGAATCCAAACTTCACTATTTGTGGAGTAACGCTAGCCGCTGCCGTGATGACTGAGACTCCTGCCTTCTAGTGGGTTGCCAGGTTTGCGCGCATGGCGCTATAATCACGTTTTTCGAAAAAACTAAATGTAATATCTCACTACAAAAACAAACGCAAATATTTAATTTTAAACAGTCAAGTCCTTCCAAGTCATCTATCTCATGCTTAACTCAAGTCTCAAGTCATGAATACCAAGTCAAGTCTTTTATCAATGTTAGTCAAGCAAGTCTCAAGTCAAATAATATGCGACGTGACTCGAGTCCCCACCTCTGGTATTTAGTGATTTACACTAAACTAAAGATTAGTCATCCTAACACAGCAGGGGTCTTTGTAGGTCTTTCATGTGGATTATTCATGGAGTGTGCCGAGTGAGGGGGGATGGACGCGATCCAAGCTTGTGTTGTCAGTGGCTGCTGCTGGTTGGGAAAGCTCTGAGTATCACTGTGGTGCCTGAGGGAGAATGGAAGTGGCTGGAACAGCAGAAATCACACAGCTTTCATAGCAGTGTGAGCTGGGACCACAGAGACTGGAGCTGTGCCAACGAGCCAGCAGACATAATGTGAGATACAGGAAGAACGTGTCATTTCCTTGAAGGCTAATTGGCTCCGATGACAAAAAAAGAATGACATAATTCATGAAAATGTTATTTAATGAAAGTATGTTATTTATTATCTGAGATATGGAAAGTGTGCTTATTTATTATGTTGTTGTAACACCTTGTACAACATGCTTTGGCAATACTATGTTTGGATATTGTCATGCCAATTAAAGCGATATCTTTTCACGATGCAGATTAGTTTCGAGACCATTCTCACACTTCTCAAGATTAATTTCTTCCATTTAATTTCTTCGTCTGTTTAGCATTGTCCCACGTTTGTAAGAGTATTGATTTGATGTCTCCGTTTGTCCGACAGCCCACCTCCAGAAGCTGATGTCTGATAAGAAGTGCTCAGCAGAGAAGAAGGCTGAGATGGAGGAAGTCACCACTCAGGTCCGTTGTAACCGAGACAAAATGCTCTTTAGTGGAAAAGCTGCTTCTGTCAGTTTCTAATAATTCCCTTTTTCGCCTATTTCTGTTCCAGATGGATAACTACACCCAGCAGGAGCTCACCGACCTCTTTGTGAAATACAACGTGAAGTCTCCCATCACAGGAAATGACCTCACAGCTCCCACCCTTTTCAACCTGATGTTCCAGACGTCCATCGGACCAGGAGGGAACATGACGGGGTAACAATAAAACACAATACAGCGGAGAATGTAGTCTTTGGTGCATTTGAGGAAATGTTAGAAACGGCTGCCTTGTGGTTCCTAGAGTCAGCTGTCAGTGCTGAACTGTGGGTTTTTAAAACAGGCGCACATTGATTCTGCCCCTCATGCAGCCTTCCATAGCCCGTATTTGTCATGTCTTGATGAGCATCTTTCCGAAGACATGTGGACCACTTTGCTGACTATGTGCTGATTGATTTGACGTGACTCCGCAGCTATCTGAGGCCTGAAACCGCTCAGGGAATCTTCCTCAACTTCAAGCGTCTGCTGGAGTTCAACCAGGGAAAACTTCCCTTCGCTGCTGCTCAGATAGGAAACTCCTTCAGGAACGAGATCTCTCCTCGCTCTGGACTCATCCGTGTCAGGTGAGAGATCCACCAACACCTTTTGATCTGTATTCAAATGACTCATGATGTTAAACAGGAATATTACATGGCTTAGTTGAATACTCGATTCTGATTGGTCAATTCAGAACACGTGACACGTCCAGTAGTACACACCGCTGTCAAGGACTCATTGACCGTTGTTAAGGACGCTCACATCTGCACAAAGAAGTCCGGTCGATTTAACTGCGTGTAGTTTGCTTTTCAAACTGGGACAAGAAAACAGCGGAGAAGTAACGGGGCAGAAACCCTCCTTTTTACGCAGCGGTCGACATAGACATCAAACGGCGACACATATTCAGTGTGCAGTTACTTTGGCATTAGGGCAGGGGTATCTAGATACTGACATCATGAGTTGTGCTACTTTTAAAGCAAGCAACGATGTTTTCAAATCTGTAATCAAAACGCTATCGATGCAGTTCCTGCCGTTGCTAAGGAGGATCAAGAAAGAGAAAGTGAAAGACGGAGCGCTGGACGAAGGCAGAGAGGACGTGAACACTAACAGGAACACGGTGTGGGCTCTGCAGAGTTTAAGGACTTGTTAGTGGATCAGAAACAGTGAACAGAGCTGGTCAGTGCTGCCGTAACGTTGTTGTTGTCGCAGTTCCAGCCGTTGGTGCGCCGGAACGGAGTTTTATTTTTCTTAGTGGAAGAAATACGATCATTTTTAAGTCAATTAAATCATTTCAATTAATATTGGGAGTCAAGTCGTTGGTTTGTTATAAGCGTAATGACCAAGTCGCTGCACATTATCCCTGGTCTGTTTTATTGTGCTGGAGGAGCCTAAGATTGTCATTGTCGTAACTACCCTGTTGCTATGCACACATGACAATATAAGCCTTGAATCTTGAATCCACGTTTCCTCACAGAGAGTTCACCATGGCTGAGATCGAGCACTTTGTGGATCCAAATGAGAAAATCCACCCCAAATTCTCCAATGTAGCCGACCTGGACCTCACGCTCTACTCCTCCAAGGCTCAGACCAGCGGACAGTCTGCAAAGATCATGAGGCTGGGGGACGCTGTGGAGCAGGTGGGAGTCACTCTGCAACACATCAGCTGATTTGATTGGATATTAATGTATTGTTAATAATACTGTGTGCCATGTGTTGTGTTGACATTTCCTTTAAAGGTCACCTATTATGCAAAATCCACTTTCATACACTTCTTTTCTACATCTGTCCCCTCTTCTTCAGGTCTCTTCCACATCAACATGTGTCCCCTCTTCTTCATGTCTCTCCTACATCAACATGTGTCCCCTCTTCTTCAGGTCTCTTCCACATCAACATGTGTCCCCTCTTCTTCATGTCTCTTCTACATCACCATGTGTCCCCTCTTCTTCATGTCTCTTCTACATCAACATGTGTCCCCTCTTCTTCATGTCTCTTCTACATCAACATGTGTCCCCTCTTCTTCATGTCTCTTCTACATCAACATGTGTCCCCTCTTCTTCATGTCTCTTATACATCAACATGTGTCCCCTCTTCTTCATGTCTCTTCTACATCAACATGTGTCCCCTCTTCTTCATGTCTCTTCTACATCAACATGTGTCCCCTCTTCTTCATGTCTCTTCTACATCAACATGTGTCCCCTCTTCTTCATGTCTCTTCTACATCAACATGTGTCCCCTCTTCTTCATGTCTCTTCTACATCAACATGTGTCCCCCTTTCTTCATGTCTCTTATACATCAACATGTGTCCCCTCTTCTTCATGTCCTCTTTATACATAACATGTGTCCCCTCTTCTTCATGTCTCTTCTACATCAACATGTGTCCCCTCTTCTTCATGTCTCCTCTACATCAACATGTGTCCCCTCTTCTCCATGTCTCTTCTACATCAACATGTGTCCCCTCTTCTTCATGTCTCTTCTACATCAACATGTGTCCCCTCTTCTTCATGTCTCTTATACATCAACATGTGTCCCCTCTTCTTCATGTCTCTTCTACATCAACATGTGTCCCCTCTTCTTCATGTCTCTTCTACATCAACATGTGTCCCCTCTTCTTCATGTCTCTTATACATCAACATGTGTCCCCTCTTCTTCATGTCTCTTATACATCAACATGTGTCCCCTCTTCTTCATGTCTCTTCTACATCAACATGTGTCCCCTCTTCTTCATGTCTCTTCTACATCAACATGTGTCCCCTCTTCTTCATGTCTCTTCTACATCAACATGTGTCCCCTCTTCTCCATGTCTCTTCTACATCAACATGTGTCCCCTCTTCTTCATGTCTCTTCTACATCAACATGTGTCCCCTCTTCTTCATGTCTCTTCTACATCAACATGTGTCCCCTCTTCTCCATGTCTCTTCTTCATCAACATGTGTCCCCTCTTCTTCATGTCTCTTCTACATCAACATGTGTCCCCTCTTCTTCATGTCTCTTATACATCAACATGTGTCCCCTCTTCTTCATGTCTCTTCTACATCAACATGTGTCCCCTCTTCTTCATGTCTCTTCTACATCAACATGTGTCCCCTCTTCTTCATGTCTCTTCTACATCAACATGTGTCCCCTCTTCTCCATGTCTCTTCTACATCAACATGTGTCCCCTCTTCTTCATGTCTCTTCTACATCAACATGTGTCCCCTCTTCTTCATGTCTCTTCTACATCAACATGTGTCCCCTCTTCTCCATGTCTCTTCTTCATCAACATGTGTCCCCTCTTCTTCATGTCTCTTCTACATCAACATGTGTCCCCTCTTCTCCATGTCTCTTCTACATTAACATGTGTCCCCTCTTCTTCATGTCTCTTCTACATCAACATGTGTCCCCTCTGTGGAAAGAGACTCTGAAAGTTTCAGGAACAAAGATTTTCTCTCTTTTTGATCCATTTCTATAAAAACCTGTCTGAAAATGAGCTGATCAGATTTTGGCCACTTTATGATGTCATAACGATGTTTTGTCTTGTGTAACCATTAGCCAATCAGCAACCAAGGTACCCCCCCCCCCCCCCCCCCCCCCCCTTATCACCTGAATCTCCTCCTAGAGCACCATTGAGTTCTTTGTAACCAAATGTCTCTCAGAGGGGCGTGGGGAGGGGCTCCTTATTTTCATCTAAAGTAACAGACAGAGAATCAGCACTTTGGAAACAGGGCAGAAACAGAGGGGATTATGGGTAATGCTGCAATGATCTGTTTGGTGTTTCAGCCAATCAGAGACAGGCTCTGGATATATCTGAGACCTGTGATATATTGATGAAAACAGTACAATAGGGGACCTTTAAATAATAATAATAATTATACACTTTATTTGTATAGCACCTTTCATGCACAAAGCAGCCCCAAAGTGCGTTACAGAACAAGATAAAACATCAAAAGTGATCCTAATGAAATTCCCTTGAATTAAAGCTGGCAAGAAATTAAAATAGGTTAAAATAAAACAATTTAAAAAATGTAAAATAAAAGCAAAACAGAAAAAAATACAGTAAAACATGGACAATGAAACCGGTGAGAAGTTAACCCAAATTTAAAAGCGATATTAAAAATACTTTTTTGGACTACACACCTCTGGAATAACAAAGCACTTTAATTACGACTGCTAATTAGTCCCTTTTTAGACTGTGCTGTTTAAGGTGAGTGAACTTGCCGGTGCCAAAGACACATTTCCATTTGATGTTAATTGAATCTGAAAAACAGATATACCCGGTTCAATGAACACATGAAACCTGTGGTCAATATTATCTTGTGTAATGTGGCTTTATGACCAAGCTTGTATCGGTATTAGGCAGCTTCAGTGACAAAAGCCCAGACACTTTAAAGTTATTCTTCTTTTGTGACAAGAAAATTGCAATTCGGGATTGTGGGAAACGGTATTTCGATCTCTCTGTCCACACAAACTGGAAGATTGACTCCGTGTTCTTTCAGGGAGTGATCAACAACACCGTCCTGGGATACTTCATCGGGAGGATCTACCTCTACCTCACTAAAGTTGGTATCTCCAAAGACAAGCTGCGCTTCCGTCAGCACATGGACAACGAGATGGCTCACTACGCCTGCGACTGCTGGGACGCTGAAACCAAAACCTCCTATGTACGTACTATCGCTCTTACGTCCTCGTAGCTCAGCAGGGAGTCCATGTGCTTTTAAGTGAATATCTTTTTGTTGCAGGGCTGGATCGAGATCGTGGGATGTGCCGACCGCTCCTGCTTTGATCTGCAATGCCATGCGAAAGCTACAAAGGTCCCGTTGGTCGCTGAGAAGCCTCTAAAAGAACCCATATCCTTTTTCATTAAACTCGTTGTTCCATCAAGTCTCAAAAGAAACAGCTTAAAGGCTCCCTTGTATGCTTTGTGAAAATGAGCATGAGAGGGCCCCTTTAAGGCATTTTATTGTCCTTAACTCCTCCACACAAAATCGTAAACGTGGTCCAGTTCGAGGCCAACAAAGGAGCCATCGGGAAGGCGTACAAGAAAGACGCTAAGATCGCCATGGAGTATCTGTCCGGGTGCGACGAGAGCTTCATCACAGAGCAGGAGCAGCTGCTCACTGACGCCGGGTGAGGCCCGTTAGCTGCAGACACACACGTGGTTGTTGATTGGTTTGATATTCGCAGCACACTCAAGGCTGTTCCTTTTATTCTGCAGAGAGTTCACCATCGAGTCAGAAGGCAAGTCCTTCAAACTCACGAAGGACATGGTCAGCGTGAAGCGGTTCCAGAAGACTCTGCACGGTGAGGATTTCATGTTTAGTTTTATGTAGAGCTGCTACTAATGGATCATTTAGTTATGATTCAAATGGAACCCAAGAAACCTCCATATTCGAGTGTCTAAAAATAGAAATAACAACTTTTTATTATCATCGACTTATCCTTGAAGCTATAGTTTAAGTTTAGATATATTTTATTGATCCATATTTGGAGATATCCTGCTCGGTGCGACGATTGTGTGAGGTAGTCTTTCAATTGGAAAGTTGTGGTTTGAGGTGTGGATATTTGGAGCGGCTGCTTTAACATTGCCTGCGTGTCTTTGTCGTCCACAGTGGAGGAAATAGTTCCCAATGTAATCGAGCCCTCCTTCGGTATCGGCAGGGTCATGTACTCCATCTTTGAGCACACATTCCAGGTCAGAGAAGGTGATGATCAAAGAACGGTAAGTTCATGAACCGGATCAAACATATCTGATCAATATTACAGGATATTCATTTAAGAGCGTGTTTCCTCCATTAATGCTGTTCCTGTTTTCTTTCCCTGCAGTACTTCAGCTTCCCTGCCACTGTAGCTCCTTACAAATGCTCCGTCCTGCCTCTGAGTCAAAACCAGGATTTCGTGCCCTTCGTGAAGCAGTTATGTAAGTGCCCACATAACGATAACCTCCAGTAGGGGTCGACCGATATTCCGCAATTGACCGATTATCGGTATCGGCCTTTTTGTTATCAAATTGCCGATAAAACTTTGGCTCTGATGCGGCCGTTTCTCTGGCTGCAGTCACCACTTTCTGTATACGAGCAATGTCCCGCCCACAGCGCTATCTGATGGGCTATTACTGAAGATTTTCCGGGCGGGAGCCAGCCAGAGAGGCGGGACCCTCTCAGATTACAGGCAGGTGCGAAAGAACGCAGAAACAGACTGAAGCAAGCAGCAGCGCTGAGCGGCAGAGCCATACATGTGTTAAACCGAAGTTCAATAAACATCCCTATCCCCTGAAGTTGCAAAAACACCACGATATTATGATCCAATTCTATCAGTTTCCCAGATAAACAGAGCCGCGGGAAGTCAGTCAGAGTTGGGGGTGCGTGCAGCGTCTCGCAGCGGAGTAACTGTGGTGCGGTGGGGGAGGGGAGGGGCTGCGAGTGGAGCCTCTCAGTTTTTCAGGTTGATATGTGAAGCTCATTAGCTAGCCAACATGTATTTAGCAAATGTTTAGCAAAATATTAGAAGTGCGGCTACTAGACTAACGTTAGGTCTACTGTCATAGCCTCACTTTTAATAGTTTGCAAAACATTAGCTAGCACTAGTGTTTTGCATTTGCTAGCAGCTTATTGGGATTTTATGCTAGATAGACAGATATAATAAATTAAGCATTATTGTTAGTTAAGCATGTCAGCTTGCAGCCCCACTTCTTGTCTCTCTCTCTAACTCATTGCAGATGACTGCTCTAAAGAAAAGGGCACAGAAAGGAAACCAGGTGTAAGATGTTTAAAAGTTAATTAAACATAATATATGCTTAAATGCATTTCAAAGAAGTTGTGTTGAGTTGTGTTATTCTACATTTTGACACCAAGATTTTCTGATTTTACTGCAAGTGTTTATCGGTTCCAAATATCGGTTATCGGTCTCCTTGATTACTAATAATCGGTATGGGTATCAGCCTTGAAAAAGCCATATCGGTCGATCCCTAACCTCCAGTATACGATCTATTCCTGTCAGAGAGGAGGGAGAACATGCTGCTGTTTAGTTAACTTGCCTTCTCCTCTTTCAGCCGAGGCGATGACGAAGAACAACGTGTCCTACAAGGTGGACGACTCTGCGGGATCCATCGGGAGACGCTACGCCCGGACGGATGAGATCGGCGTGGCGTTCGGCATCACCATCGACTTCGACACGGTGAACAAGACGCCTCACACCGCCACGCTGAGAGACCGAGACTCCATGAGGCAGATCAGGGCCGAGGTACTGCACTAAATCACTACTTTACCTCCTGCATCTCACTGAAATAGTTCCTTAGTCGTACGTCTCCACGGTTTGTCACTCTGAATGAAGACTCATTTGCATATGTAGAGGGCGCTCTGCATTAAGGGGGAGGATAGGATTAAACAGGTGGATGCTTTGACACAAATCCATCGCTTTGGACGTCATTTCCTGTCAGCTGAGGGGCTGTTTCTTTTCTTTTAATGCAACACATCGGCCCTGTAATATAAGATGTCTCTCTTTTTCTACTGTGTACAGCTTAAGTTAATGTATGGGAGGTTTACTGTGTTGTGAACATGATCTTTTCTCAGGGGGTCCGCGGGGTCTGAAAAAGTATTAAAAGTTGATAAATCAATTTAGCGAAAATTAAGGCTATTAAAAAGTATTAAAGGGCATTTTCCAAGGTCTTCCATTTTGTAGCTTGTTTTCAATAAGTATATAAATGGTCCAAAGAGGTTGTATTCTACAGTCTGCCTGAATGTAGTCATGGCGTAGGTGTGTAGTGTGATTCTGTGTAGTTTATTGATGGCATCCCGTTGGGTTTGACGTCATCTGAACAGGACATCGCACGCTCACTGCTTGATAGCGCGAAGCTCCGTTTACGCCGGTTGTTAAACAACATCGTTATGGGGAAATGCAAGTCTGCGTCCAAATGGTTGGAAGATAAGGAGGAAGGACACTCAATACTGTACAAAGTCAATGTGAGGTAAAGTGTGTCGCCAATGGTTAAAACTCAAAGTGGCGATGAGGTCTTAAAATGTATGGAAAGGGTCTTAAAAAAGGTCTTAAATGTGACTTCAGGATTCCTGCAGATACCCTGAGCTTCCATCTATGGTACTGTGAAGTCTGCAGAGGAAGGTCCAGGTCTACGCAGTCTGATGGAACAGATGCACTTAAATCAATACAGCTGTTTACACAAGCCACAACAATGCTCACGTTGGCTTTGTGCACGAAACCAAAACCTGAAGCACCAGTTTTATGCACGTGACTTCAGTTTGTAGATTGAGGACCGGAGGGTGTTGTGTCTAACGTCTGCTACATATCACGTGTAGATGAGCTGTTCTGTGCCACTAGCTCGGAGTCAAATGAAGGTCATTTGTTGCCCAAAGTGTCGACCTTTTTCGTCTATTTATTGCTCGACATTCCCTTCAAATAGTTTCCTAAACGCTGCCGCCTTTCAGCTGCAATTACTCCCTCCATTAACCCCATCACCTCACCGTGTTTTCCTCTCCTCAGGTCAGCGAGTTGCCTGACGTCGTTCGAGACTTGGCCAACGGATCACTGACCTGGGCCGAGGTGGAGAGCAAGTTCCCCCTCTTCGAAGGCCAGGAGACCGGCAAGAAGGACGCGGTCGAAGAGTAACGCCCCCCCCCCCCCACGGACTTGTTGCATTTGCATCACCAGGAAGAATATTGCAGCTGTATTTTTTTACAGAGGTGCACTCCACTGCAATCACTAAGTCATGTATTCAGCATATCTAACAGTTGTGGAAGGCTTGCACAGGACTGATTTCTCCGACGAGCGACATTTCATCCATGTACGGCACGTCGATGTGTTTTTAAAGGAGGAAATGTAATCAGGTTGTTGTCGTCAGTGAAGGAAGCTTCTGCCGCTCCAGGTTCCAGGCAGTCTGGATTGAAATATTAAAACGTTGATTTCAATAAAAACAACCAGCACTTACTGGACACGGGCATAACAGCTGTCGTGTTTGGATTGAGTTTTTAAAGCTGATCCCTCGAACACTGTATTTAAGATGGGACTGTTATATACACTGAAAGGAGGGTCATTGTTGGTCGTCATGGGGACAGTAGGCATTAATGCTACACTTAATGCCTACATTACTTCTTAAATGCTTGCATACTATCTAATATCGCACACTGGGTCACTTTGAGCTGCTGTTTCTTGGTTCTGTGTAAAATATGGAAGCCTTCTTCTTCGTGTGTTTTATGGCTCTGTTGGAGAGTCTTGCAGGAAAGCGGCGAGTGTTGATTTTTAGCGATGATAGCGAAACAATGACTGCTTGTGTTTTCAATCTGCTGGAGTTATGACTTGCTTTCACTTTTCCGTGAACTTCGCATGCCCCCTCTCTACTTCTGCTCTTCAATTATTCACATTACACATCCGTGGTATTATTTCAAAGTAATTTCCAAAGCATGCAGCAGCTGTTCTGTTTTCAACTTCTTACAGACTCTCTTGTGTATCTTCTCCGACACTGAGGTATAATAGATAAGCAGCTTTCCGTCCAGATCCTCCTCCAGAGTCTTGTAAAGATTTAACAGAACCCTCGAGTAAACCCTCAGGTATCGTTGAATCCCCACTAATTATCCATCCTGTGAGATCTGCTCTTTTTTCCAGGATGGTCTCGTTGATTCCCTCCCCAGGGATAAATCCCAGACGCTCCACCACGTACCCCCCGGGGCTCAAATCTCATCCCAGCCTTTTATTAAAACTCGTCCTGATTTTAGAGGAATGACCTTTACTGTTTCATTTTAAATACCTCCTTGTTGATGGAGAGGTTTCCTGACATTTGATTAATGATGGATGCTTTTCTCAAGGTCTTCTGAGACACTTCTTACTCCGATACGTCAGAAAAATCACGTTCAGATGCCCCTGCTGTATGTTTAAATACACACCGACACTTTATGCTATAGTAAAGGTGCTTAAAATTCAGACACAATAAGCTCTTTTTAGATTTACTTACATTGTAATCCCTATTTCTTTTAAATGTTAGAGTAATCTGATTTTCTGTAACTGTAAGAGAATACATTTACCTTTTTTTAGTTACCGATAAATAGCTCATAGCAATTATAGTTCTAACCCACAAGGGGGAGCCAAATGCAAACAGGATTTTTTTACAACATGCAATTTGCCGGTTCTACAGATGCAAAACCTACAGACACAATTACTGTGTTTTATTGATGCTGTTAGACATTATTTTTGAACAGTTTTTGAAAGTTGGACATGTGGTTTTAATCTGCAACAGATCTGGAGTCTGTTGATATGTTCAGACCACTGAAGAAGACAGGTAAGAACTTTTATGCATATTTTAAGATTTTATAGTAATCTCTTGTTTCTGTCTTTTTAATTTGTGTTTGAAACCGATCAAACTTGTGTCATGTGACATTTTCTAATTGTGATAACACTGTTATCATCAGTGAGCACCTTTCAGCACGCGACAATTCAAAGTGCTGTACAAAATAAAATATATTTAAGAATAAATACAGTAACACATTATATAATGGCATTTTACAACAGCCATTTTAAAGGCAAAGATAATTAGATAAACACAACAGTTATACAATACATGAATACAAAGTAAACTGCAGTCAGTGTGAATATGAGCAGTTCAATTAAAAGCAGCGGCAAAAAGATATGGGGCACATAATATCTAAACGCTGCTTTTCCATGTTTTGTTCTTACTCTCAGAACCGAGAGCAGACCCGTTCCAGAAGACCTGAGACACCTTGCTGGTTCATAATTATGCAGGAGATCGTTGATATACTTTGGTCCTAAACCATTTAGTGATTTAAAAACTAGCAATAGAACTTTAAAATCAATTATTTGGCCGACTGGAAGTCAGTGTAAAGATTTCAGAGCCGGACTGATGTGATCCGTGAGGACTCGAGCAGCGGCGTTCTCAGTTCTCACTGAACTGACTACACCCACGTTCACAAAACATTCAAGCACCCCGCATTCTGACAGCACTCCAGATGTACACGAAACATATCATCTGTGTCCTATCAGTCAGAATCAAGACTCTTTTTAATTATTCATCAACAGAAATACGCTGCTCCAGGGGAAAGAGAAATGTCAGAGGCCAGCAGTGTTTGATGTCAATGATAGAGAAGTGATTTACTCCAGTGTATAGCCCCATGTCTCGAGGTAGTTCATTATGAGTGGGTTTTTCTTCATCTCTGACTGTGACACTCACCACTCCCTTCACCAACAACAGGCTGAGGAAGTGTTTGTGCTCTCAGGCTGTGATTTTTCAAAGGGCCATTATGTTTGTCCCCAATACGCCCTTAAGAACCGAGCAGCACCCAAATGACAAACAAACAACTGCTCATGCTGCACTAAATGAGTATACATCTACAACTGTATCTATTATTGATAGGATGAGTCATGTGCTTTGTAATGTATCCTGCTTTCAAAGTCTTTACAATTATTCAACAGTGCTGTTTAGATCAACTTTAGGGTTGCTAGGTTGTGGCACCCCTTTGCAATACATCTTAAAGGTCCCATGACATGGCCATTTCTACTGATCATAATTCCATTGTTGAGGTCTGCTAGAATAGATTTACATTGTACAATGTTCCATAATAATAATAACAATAATAATACATTATATTTGTATAGCCTACAGCTTTTCTCAGACGCTTTACAGCAGAGGCGCGGGAAGGTATTTTGAGTGGGGGTGCTGAGGTGCTGGACTCCAGTGAACACTATTACGGGCACTATAGAGCACGCACAAAAGCACTCCCCACACGCAAACACACAGTACACCCGCGACTGTTACAATGAAGGCTCGATAATCAGCTCACGGCATATAGGCAGGGGTAAAACTGCGGTGAAGCCAGCCTCCACTCGGGAAAACTTGGTCAAGCCAGCCCGCACGTGATATTGCGGTGCGCGAATATCCTATGCATTACGGTAGAATCCTGGAAACACTGCCTCTGTGTTGAGATGAGAATAAAACAAAAACTGTCCAGTATCAAAGACTCATTTCACTTCAGGGTGATAGCAGGACATCTCATCTAGTCACTTAGAAAAAATCAGGACATTCTGATGTCTCATCTAAAAACAGGGATGATAGCTCTTATATTTGACTTCAAAGGTATTTTATTTTGAAACTCTACATCAGAATGTCCTGATTTTTTCGAAGTGACT
Source organism: Harpagifer antarcticus (assembly GCA_902827135.1). Taxonomy (NCBI): domain Eukaryota; kingdom Metazoa; phylum Chordata; class Actinopteri; order Perciformes; family Harpagiferidae; genus Harpagifer; species Harpagifer antarcticus. The sequence continues at coordinate 146,768 of CADEHL010001150.1, read as the reverse complement.
AGATGGGGTGTCCTGCCATCACCCTGGAGTGAGATGAGTCTTTGATACTGGACAGTTTTTGTTTTATTCTCATCTAAACACAGAGGCAGTGTTTCCAGGATTCTACCGTAATGCATAGGATATTCGCGCACCGCAATATCATGTGCGGGCTGGCTTGACCAAGTTTTCCCGAGTGGAGGCTGGCTTGACCGCATTGGGGTAAAGTGCGACCTCACCTCCTCCTCCGCGGCAGGCAGGGGAGCTCCGCACCCCCTGCCTGCCGCTAGGGGGGTGCTGCAGCGCCCTCAGCACCCCCCTTCCCGCGCCCATGCTTTACAGTGTGAGGGAGGGTAGACAAACAAGGACAGACAAAAACAACAACAAATAAAATATACAGAACAGGCATGAGAGGAAGTTGATATTGAGGGGGGGGGCTTATGGATAGACAGAGCTGAAGAGATGGGTTTTGAGCATGGTTTTGAGGCGAGACTGGAACAGGGTAAGGGACTAGTCACGGATGTCTTGGTGGAGGGAGTTCCAGAGCTTCGGGGCTTCCACAGAGAAGGCTATGGGCCCTTCTCACTTCGGTTAAATGGATTCCTTGCGTCCCTCACTTGCGTCGTTTCCCTGCGACTAGTCCCAGGGAAGCATGGAGAGACGCAAAGAAACCACGAGAAGCAGGGAAATTAGTTTTAAGAGCAATGGGACGTCCTTTCCTCCGGAGCGTCACGTGAAGCGACGTCCGTTTGTGATGACGCCGCACAGCTGATCGTCTGACAGCAGCTCTGTCCCCGTTATTTCCACACACCCCGCCTCTGTGAGTACACATTTACTGACACAAACATTTGTACCCTCTGTTGTAGACCCAAATACATAAAATAAAATAAGAACTAATTCTCAAAAAAGATAAACGCCATTCTTAAAATGTATAAACGAACAATAGTTTGATTAGAGTGCACAAAATAATTGAGAGAAGAAAAAGAGATATGTTATCTCTCAAAACCCAGTTAGATTAACATTCATTGTATTGCACACATTGTTTGTTTGCTTGGATATGTAGCAAATTAACATTTTAAATAGCACTTAATGACTGACTGAATGGAAATGACAATAAATGAAAATGTAAAACTGATCACCATCTGGTGGTGAGTTGGGTCGAGTGGCAGGGGAAGCCTCTGGATAGACCTGGTAAGCCCAAACGTGTAGTTCGGGTGAACTGGGAACGTCTGGAGGAGGCCCAGGTTCAGGAGGCCTTCAACTCACACCTCCGGCAGAGCTTTTCGGGCATTCCTGTGGAGGTTGGGGACATTGAACCAGAGTGGTCGGTGTTCAAAGCCTCTATTGCCGAAGCCGCGGCGGGGAGCTGTGGTCTCAAGGTCCTAGGTGCCTCAAGGGGCGGTAACCCTCGAACCTCCTGGTGGACACCGGTGGTCAGGGAAGCCGTCCGACTGAAGAAGGAGGCCTTCAGGGATTTGTTATCCCGGGGGACTCCCGAGGCAGTTGCAAGGTACCGACAGGCCCGAAGGGCAGCAGCCCTCAGCCGTGGCCGAGGCAAAGCAGCGGGTGTGGGAGAAGTTCGGAGAGGACATGGAAAAGGACTTTCGGGCGGCACCAAAGTTGTTCTGGAAAACTGTCCGACACCTCAGGAGGGGGAAGCAGGGAACCATCCAAGCTGTGTACAGTAAGGATGGGACGTTGTTGACCTCAACTGATGGAGTGTTAGGGCGTTGGAAGGAGCACTTTGAGGAACTCCTGAACCCGACAACTCCGTCCTCTATGTTAGAGGCAGAGCTGGAGTATGACGGGGGATCGACACCAATCTCCCGGGAGGAGGTCACTGAGGTTGTTAAACAACTCCACAGTGGCAAAGCCCCGGGGGTGGATGAGATCCGCCCAGAAATGCTGAAGGCTCTGGGTGTTGAGGGACTGTCTTGGTTGACACGTCTCATCAACATTGCGTGGAAGTCGGAAACGGTACCGAAGGAGTGGCAGACCGGGGTGGTGGTTCCCCTTTTTAAAAAGGGGGACCAGAGGGTGTGTGCCAATTACAGAGGCATCACACTACTCAGCCTCCCCGGGAAAGTTTACTCTAAGGTACTCGAAAGGAGGGTCAGGCCGATTGTCGAACCTCAGATTGAGGAGGAACAATGCGGATTCCGTCCTGGTCGTGGAACGACGGATCAGCTTTTTACTCTCGCAAGGATCCTGGAGGGGGCTTGGGAGTACGCTTATCCGGTCTACATGTGTTTTGTGGACTTGGAGAAGGCGTATGACCGGGTTCCCAGGGAGTTACTGTGGGAGGTGCTGCGGGAGTATGGGGTGAGGGGGTCTCTACTCAGGGCCATCCAATCTCTGTACTCCCAAAGCGAGAGCTGTGTCCGGCTCCTCGGCAGTAAGTCGGACCCATTTCCGGTGAGGGTTGGCCTCCGCCAGGGCTGCGCTTTGTCACCAATCCTGTTTGTAATATACATGGATCGGATTTCGAGGCGTAGTCATGGGGGGGGGGGTCTGCAGTTCGGTGGGCTAAGGATTGCACCACTGCTTTTTGCAGATGATGTGGTTCTGATGGCTTCATCGGTCTGCGACCTTCAGCACTCACTGGATCGGTTCGCAACCGAGTGTGAAGCGGCTGGGATGAGGATCAGCACCTCCAAATCTGAGGCCATGGTTCTCAGCAGGAAACCGATGGACTGTCCACTCCAAGTAGGGAGTGGACAGTCTTACCCCAAGTGAAGGAGTTCAAGTATCTCGGGGTTTTGTTCTCGAGTGAGGGAACAATGGAGCGTGAGATGGGCCGGAGAATCGGAGCAGCGGGAGCGGTACTGCAGTCGCTTTACCGCACCGTTGTGACGAAAAGGGAGCTGAGCCAGAAGGGAAACCTCTCTGTCTACCGGGCCATTTTCCTTCCTACCCTCACCTCTGGTCATGAAGGATGGGTCATGACCGAAAGAACGAGATCGCGGATACAAGCGGCCGAGATGGGTTTTCTCCGCAGGGTGGCTGGTGTCTCCCTTAGGGATAAGGTGAGAAGTTCGGTCATTCGGGAGGGACTCGGAGTTGAGCCGCTCCTCCTTCGCGTCGAAAGGAGCCAGTTGAGGTGGTTCGGGCACCTAGTTAGGATGCCACCTGGGCGCCTCCCTAGGGAGGTGTTCCAGGCACGTCCAGCTGGGAAGAGACCAAGGGGTAGACCTAGGACCAGGTGGAGGGATTATATCTCTTCGCTGGCCTGGGAGCGCCTTGGGATCCCCCAGTCAGAGCTGGTTGATGTCGCCAGGGAAAAGGAAGTTTGGGGCTCTCTGCTGGAACTGCTACCCTACCCCCCGCGACCCGACCACGGATAAGCGGAAGAAGATGGATGGATGGATGGTAAAACGAAAAAAAATGTTTCCAAAAATGAATAAAATGATTTTTGACCATGTTGTTCAGATATATCACATATTTGTAACTAAATGAAACATGAATTGAAACAAAACACGGTATAAACGGAGGAGGGACTCTCGTGAGGTTCATGTCTTTTCTTCACTCCGCTGGGAAACTGCTCTCATGTCAAGAAGCATCAGATCAGTGCATGCGCTGCATCGTCCAATCAGTGAGCGATACACAGTGAGGGGGCGGGGCGAGTGTCTGAGGATTTCATCGGAGGATGGTCTGGTGGTTCCTCGGTTATAGCTCCTCCATTATCGCTCCTCCGGCAAAAATAAGGCCATTGGGACGCTACTCAAGATGGCGCAGACAAATCAACTTCCGGTGAGACCGAGGAGCGAGGAAATGAAAAATAAGAGAAGTGAGAAGGGCCCCCTGTCCCCAAAGCGCCGGAGTTTGGCCCTGGAGGTGGAAAGCAAAATCACATTGGTTTCTCATACAGCATCTCTGTATAGTATGTGTATTCACTCTCTGTCCTACACGCCTTGTTGGAGCTCCTGCCCAAGAAAATCTCGAACGAGGCGTTCTGGGGCAGCATAGACAGGTATTTCCTGTGTACAGTTTGACTCGCTACAGGGTGTACTTTGAGGGTAATAACCGGAAAAGCATGTCATGGGACCTTTAATAACACAGTGATTGTTTTTTTGGCCACTAGGGGACAGTAGAAACAAGCTAATAATAATAATAAATTTTATTTCTATAGCGCTTTTCTTGAACCCAAAGACGCTTTACCTTTGGCTGTAATTACAACTGACATATCACCTTCAGTGATGATATGCCAAACTTGGTATCTAACTATTGCATTTATTTAAAATGGCAAGATGTGACATAATTCAGAAGGATCTTTTTACAATCTGGCAACCCAATATTAGTTTACTGATATAGGCTACAAAGCACAGATAAATAATTCAATAACTAATAATAAAGCCTTAAGCTAGACCTTTCCTGTAGTGTGTTCCATAGGTTTGTGTGCATGTAAATGGTCTGCAAATCCTAAAATGGGCACTTTAATTTATTAGTCTAATTATCAATGATGCACTTAATGATCCTTCCTTTGAGCAATTATTTGTTTTATTAACATGGCAAACTCAACTGTGTTCCTTTGAGAAATTAGATGTTTAATCAGTTTGAACGACGACATCACCGACCCCCCCAGTGTTAAGTAACTGCTCCGTGTTGCATTCAGGCTCTGTGTTATCACATTTCAAGTGACAGTCAGTAACCAGAGACTCGCTGCCAAGTGCGGACAAGTGCTTGTGATTGTGGCTCAGAGACCTGTGTCACTTGTTGTGTGCATACATTATCGTAAAAAAAAATCAGACTCTGACCCACATTGTCTGGGAGATTACACACTAACTCTGGGCAACAGATGACAGCCTGCACTTAGAGATGTGTTCCTCCTGTCTGTGTGCATCATACTGTACTCTCAGGTGGGGTCGTCCGTTAAAGTGAAGAGTCAGGTGAAGAGGAGGAAACACTCAGGAGCGTCACTGCTGGCAGGTCTCCAGGAAACCACTTTATCTGCCCTGTTGTTATTCTACGGTCCGCTGAAGCCGAAGTAGCTTGAATAATGTTTGTTTATCAGAGAAAGTGGAGGGAATCGTTCTGCGGTGAACAGGTGGAGATACGTTTAAGAGATGGGGAACAGGTTACATGATGTAGACAATAAATTAAAGGGTCAGATTACTCAAAATAAAATATTCCAATCATCGCTGAGTCACCCCTGATGTCATCAATATTTCCTCAGACTTGACTCAGCGATGATTGGAATGTTTTATTTTGAATTGAAAATGCGTTATGGAGCCTAAAAATGTAGTAAATTACCAGTAAGGCTCTGAAAAAATGCATCATGGGAATTGTAGTATTAAGCATTTTTAAATTGTATTTTGCTGCACAGATTTTAAATGTGGTAACTAAGTAATTTACTAAATTATGGAATGCTAACTGTAGAAATTCACTATTTTTTTTGCAGCCCTGAAGACACCAAGGTCATGCCCCTTAAATTGTTTTACCTGGTTAGTTAAAATGTTCACATTTGGATATTTTGTTTTGTGAAAATCTGCATTTGAAATGATTAATCATCTTTGGCTTTGAAAGTACATCATACAGTGAGATGTTCAGAAGACATAATGTGACTTTAAAGGAGGATGGGTGGGGTTGGTGAACTCTTGACCTCAGTGATTTGGGAAATCCTCGTAAAAATGTACCAAATAATTATTTTATTTGGAAATTTTATATCTGGCACCTTCCATATTCTCAAGTAAAATGAGTTTCCTTTATGCACAAAGGCTTTATAAACTACAGGAACACCAGCACACTGAGAGGTGGGCGGACTGAAGGCGTGTTGTTGTACTGAGCTGTGAGGCTGCAGGAGCACGGTCGCCATCTCTGGGTAAACACTGTAACCGAATCACGCAGTTGATATTGTGTGTGTGTGTGTGCGTGTGTGTGTGTGCGCGCGTGCGTGCATGTAGGAGCTACAGTAGCAGCAGCAGCAGGCGGTGCTATGCTGCCTGCACCAGCGGACACACACATCTCCAATGCGGGACTACTGACGCTTTGTTTGTGCATATCGGGACTGTCACCTCACATGTTCGGACGCTCCCCTCTTTCTGACATCGGTCGTGTGAATGGGACTGCATGCATCGAGTTAACATGGGATGTTAACAGAGGACGCTTCTGTAGAGCGTGCACAGCTAGTGCGCTTGGTAATGTTTGCCAAGGAATAAAACGGTGTAGCCAAAAGGTGCAAAACATCTCGTTTCCATGGACAACACGTCCATAATAACACAGGTTGCAAATCCGAAAGAGGAGGAGAGCATCTCTTCAAGTCAAGATAAAGGTAAGGAGGAATTGCACACACACGATTTAAATGTAACCATGCATGGCTGGCTTTTGGATTATTTACGGTGCCAAATGTGATGTGAGCCCTCAGTGCAGAGAGGGTCCTGGGCTCCAGCCAGAGGGTATCGACGGAAAACCTCCATTGTTCAGCTGAAGCAGAAAGCCTTGATTCCCCTGCCAGCCTGTCAATATATGTATAAATCATGTGGGGGGGTGCACTCTAACTCTAATGTAAGGAGATTTATACAAAACCAAATATAATTTTTTCATCTGTTTTTGACTCAAATACATGATATTTTTATTGGAGTATCTGGGTTTATTACATGGGGGCGGGTACTCTAATCCTTTCCCCCCTTGCACTGTCCCTGAATGCATCACTAACACTCTTACATTCCTGATATACTACCATCATAGTTTGGCTGAGATGCATGAAGAAAAACACCCATTTCTTGCATATTTTATTCATTGTTTGATTGACTTTATAGAAGAAAATCCAAGGGTAACATGTAGTGAAAATGTATTTCCAACATGGTCCCTGATTTTATAAAAGAACAGGACATGCAGTATGTTATTGTGCATGTAGTAACCCCTTCATCCATGCTGCAGAAGGTGTTTTAAAACTAATTTATAAGTCGAACAAACCCTGAATAACATAGGATACAGATCAATATTTTGTCTAAGAATATCAAAATGGTTGTGCATCTATAGTAAAAAACCAGCTCCTCTGCACAGTGCTTGATGATACCCATAAGACACATTTCTTAATTGACTTTAAAGAAGACAGTCCAAGGGTAATATGTGTACATCTATTACCAACATTGTCCCTGATGTCATGTAATAGTCACTTAGCTGTTTTTGAACCTCATTTAAAGCCAGAACAACATATAGGACACACATGAATATTTGGTCCCTCTTAGAATAAAATGTTTAGTGATTGTGCCTCTACAGTAAGAACAGCAGCTCCTCTGCACCGTGCTTTATGATAAGAAACAACAATTATCACTCAACGTATGTTTACATGGTCAGAAAGTCCATTTCCAGATGTGTTAAAGTCCCTGAAAACAAAAGCTCAACAGCTGCTGCACAGATTACAGTGGCTGAGTGAAAGCACATTTCCTCTGTTGTTTTGCACAAGAGTCGCCTCTTCGCCATGTGGCGATGACATCAACGACAAATCCCCCTCATGAGTCTGGAGCTTTCTAGTTTTGATTAACTTTGAGGAGGAGGGGGCTTTTCTATGCACTCGACATACAATCTGGCTGTGGAGTAGTGTGCACACGTCAGATACACAGGTGTCCCTGGGAGATCATAGCAGGAGGGTTTCTTTTGGGTTGTTGAGACCTCAGGGTTGTGATATTCCCCCATTTCACTGAGCCACAGGGTGCCTGGAGGCCGGAGGGACCCCCACTTCCTGTTGGAGAAAAGGTCACCTTCCTGAACAACACATGAAGCACTCTGACTCTCTGAACTCCTGCACGGCCGGCATGAATTAGTCGGCTTTAATAAGTCATTCAACCTTTGTTTTCTTTGCTTGACTCCAACTGATCCGCATGAACATGGCAATCAATTATAATAATAATAACCTTTACTTAAAGCACCTTTCATGCAAGATGCAGCGCAAACTGCTTAACTGAGCAAGATAAGATATAAAATCAATTACAATAAGTAAGAAACATAATGAAACGAGTTGTAAAAAGATAGGTGTTAAATTTACTTGTAAAAATTCCAAGGTCCTGTTCTTAGATCCAAGATTAGGATTTATGTTACACCCGGTATTTATCTACCTCATCCTAATCTTCTGCTGTCTCTTGATCATTTAAACCATCATAAACAATCGATAAAAACAATCACTATCGCCTTCCTTACCGACTAAATGTATTCATAGAATTCTAAAAATGTTGCTTTTAGCATGTTTTTAATCCCTCGCAGAATTCCCACACTTTGTTGTCTGCATCCTCCTGCTCGTCGTGAACAGTAAATCCCAGCGTGACATATGGAATCCAACAATTAATCTGGCGGGATCAAACCCAGCGTCAGTCGCTGACCAGAGACGACACGACAACACACACACACACACACACACACACACACACACACACACACACACACACTGAAAGGGCTGCTTGGACACACACAAAGTGTCAACAGGGAGCTTCCTGAATGGAGTCCCTGCCCTTTAACGACTGCTTCTGTCAATGCAGACAACAAACGGCGCTTGTTGTTCAGGAGAGTAACAATGCTTAGGCTGCAATGAAATGATCACACACACACACACACACACACATGCGCACACACACACATGCTTAATATTTCAGAGCTCAGGCAGGCTATTTTCAGAGTCCTATCAGTTTCATTCCAAGACATAGTAAGTCATTAGAGTGAGTTTTTTTGGTCAGGTGGAGATGATATCTTTATGCATTATGGATTATGCTAAATGAGGAGAGGGCTGGAATCATAATGTGGGCGGTTTCTCTCTTCAGACGGAGCACATTAATAAGTCAACCGTGTCGTTCTTGTGGTGGAATTACAAGGCTATTTCTGCCTATGATGGTGGACGCATTTAGACAATTGTTTAGTATCAAGGTGTTTTTTATAGGTAAAAATGCTTATTTATAGCCTTGATATTTCACAGGAGTCTTCATACAAAATCCTAGGCAGCTGAAAAATACTGTTTCTTCTCAAAAGTGAAATCAGGCTTTTGATTCGACTATTCAGGATCTGATGCAATGAAGTGTAACGAGTGGACTAACAACGCACAAGGAGACTCTGAGCGGTCAGCCTGTGTCTCGCTCCAAAAATCATTGAGGATTTAGTCTGATAACTTCACAGTCCGACAGGTATCAGTGGGCCGAGCTCGTTAGCTTGATCAGATTAGCTCAAATCTGAGTTTAGCTCTTCCCTGCTGCGGCTTGAGTGATGGCAGACACTTAGGCCCCGTCCGCACGGAGACGATATCAGTTGAATCCGCTAACGTTCTCTATCGTATAGACCAGGGGGGCCCAACCTTTTTTGAACCGAGAGCTACTTTTAAAGTTGCCAGTCTGCCGAGATCTACCAGTCCACATAGAGAGGTGTAGCCATTACTGACAGCCTACTACCAGGTAAATACACACTTCTACTTGTATAAAACTGACCTTTGTACGATGAATACTTCATAAAATACTGCAGATCCTTTATCTTACCTCTTTCTAATCTACACACCAGAGGTTGCACTAGACTTTTTCGCTGCCCATCATTTTGACGGACAGGATCGTAAAACTTCCGTCTAAATCCAGAATTACCCGTCGGCCATTATATAAAAATAGTGTTGCTACAAAAGTATAAATTAGGCTTACTAATAAGACAACTCAGATCTGAAGCTACACAGGAATCTGCTGCTAAAGTGCAATAAAAAAGACAAAATTAATAGAATCAAACCCTTTTTTTGTTGTATTTTAGTCGAGTATAAAAATAAATTACTATTAAAATAGGATGCTAGCAACACTAGTTTCTTAACCTGAATTGATAATAGACTATAATCATTTTAAGTTTGCATTCTTATACCATTTTGTACAATAATTATAATGAAGAAGTTCAAACAAACTAAAACTTACAGCTGATTAATAACGGTATCTAACTTGAGTTTTTATTATATCAAAACCCGGTTGAAATGCTTCTGTTATTTTTACTGTCCCAAAAAGTTCCTGGTTGAATAATTAAGCTTATACATTTCACTTTACACACAAACTGTTAAACATACTGTTTGCTTAAAAGGGCCCTATTCTGCTGATGTTCAGGTGTATATCAGTATGTAGTGTCTCTACTTTAAAGAGTCCTCTCCTGCTGATGTTCAGGTGTATATCAGTATGTAGTGTCTCTACTTTAAAGAGTCCTCTCCTGCTGATGTTCAGGTGTATATCAGTATGTAGTGTCTCTACTTTAAAGAGTCCTCTCCTGCTGATGTCCAGGTGTATATCAGTATGTAGTGTCTCTACTTTAAAGAGTCCTCTCCTGCTGATGTCCAGGTGTATATCAGTATGTAGTGTCTCTACTTTAAAGAGTCCTCTCCTGCTGATGTTCAGGTGTATATCAGTATGTAGTGTCTCTACTTTAAAGAGTCCTCTCCTGCTGATGTTCAGGTGTATATCAGTATGTAGTGTCTCTACTTTAAAGAGTCCTCTCCTGCTGATGTTCAGGTGTATATCAGTATGTAGTGTCTCTACATGTCTCCATGCTTTAATGTTCAAAAAGCTCTTTATTTCTCTCATACTACCTGTGATGCAGCACCTCTTTTCACCCTCTGTCTGAAACCAGAGCCCAGTCTGCTCTGATTGGTTAGCTGGCCGGCTCTGTTGTGATTGGTCAACCGCTTAAAGATGTCAATATAACAGCATCGGGATGATATCTGATGTCAATTCTTATGAACAAAAAACCCATGTTAGCTAATACAATAGAGCTGTATGGCACAGAGGAATATTCTTTATCAGTCTTTGGGTACACAGAAAGCTATTTGTTTGTGAGATAAGTTTATTGTTGGTTTTCGTCTTTCATGGGATTAATTCACAATAACCAACATATACAGTAGATATTGCCAGTCGGATTCTTTAAGTGTCCTCTGTAGAATTTACCCTGGAGTCCTTGACTGCTTTGTGATTTTATATTGCATGCTTGTTGCTGTCTGAGGCAGAGTATTATGCATTCTCCTGACGAGACATAATGTCATTACCCCCTGTCAGTACTCCAATGGCAGCTCAAGGCTGCAACAAGACATCGACACAGAACCATTAACCTTTTAAAAACCAGTGGTCAAAGTACTCCTACTTCATGTGAATGTTGCCTATGATGATGAGATATTTAATTTCAGTGGAAGCATTGACGAGGAGGAGCAGCAGCAGCAGGCACTGGGATTTATGTGGACAAATTACATGTTTAAACGATTCCCTCAAAGGCTGGTTGGTTTGAAAATATTTGCATTCCCAGAAAGAAAAGGAGGGGGGAAAGAAATACTGAAGCTGTAATTATATATTAATCTGGAGTAAAGCCGGTGATTTCATGCACACTTGGCTTTTGAGGTTGATTCCTGGAAAACGTGGCTGTACATTAATAAAGTGTTTATGATGTGTGGACCACACCTGCAGGAGTGTGTGGAATACAGTTACTCACAGCTACTGTGAGTTTTGGCTCCATAATGTCCCTGGCACAACCTGCTACTCTGCTGTGTACAGCTTTTTACTGTCATTCAAGTGCACGGTAGAGGAGAGTTACGATCTTTTACTGGGCCATAGGTAGCGCAGATTTCTTAGATACATTTTGAGCATACAGTATGTCATTCACAAGCCTTCCACCTCTTTAGAGAAACGAATTGAATTGCAGTGAAGCCAATATTCAGTGCACCATTTTAACTGAAAGACAGGAGGCTGAACTCTGAATTGCTGGTCCTTATTACAGATTTATGAGCCTATTTCAGCCAATGCTGCCCAGAAAAGCTGATTATCTGCACCTCCAGGGAGTGTTAAGGCCCAGACACACCGGGCCCATTTCGAACATCTGGCCGTCGATGTGCGTTGTGTCGCCCTACTCAGATTGGTGTGTCCCGCACCGTTGTGTCTTTTCGGCCGTGCCGACACCTTTTTGGCCAAAAACTGCAATCGGCCAAAGGCTGTCGGTCAAATAAATCACTCTGATTGGCTGTTCAGCTAGCGAATCAGTGCATGAGAAGCGAAACGGAAGTGAGGGACCCAAACAAACGGTTAAGAAGGCAAACACAGACGGCTATTATTTTTCATTTTCATCTCAGCTGGACGCAATAGTTTATTTTTCATCATAGCGATCTGGAATGAAGAAACCCGAAGACCAACGCACACGCTATTTGTTGTTTGTTTATATCACGCAGTCTGTTGTTCTTCTCTCGGTGTATCACGCAGTCTGTCTTCCGGTTGTTGCCTCTTTTGAATGACGAATACACACTACCTACGCCTGATGGTAAGGACAGTTATTGCCACTCGTCGACTGAAGTCTTTGCGGTGTGTTCGTAGGCGGGCGGCGTAGGCGGGCGGCGTAGGCAGGCGGCATAGGCGGGCGGCGTAGGCAGGCGGCGTAAGCGGGCGGCGTAGCCGACGCAGGTGGAATAGCGGACGTAAAAGTTGGGACACCTTCGGTACGCGTTCTTTGGTCTCAGGTTGGTGTGTAGTGGCCCTAGACACATCTTCATTACTTCAGTCCAATCCAATACTGGGCAGCTGATAGGGGAGAGTTGACTTTTTTTCCCAAGCAAAGCCCCTTGAGTGATAAGCTTGTTATGTGCGGGTGTGTGGATCAGGCATGTAGCCTGAAGTGGAAGTTGGGGGATTGTATTAATTTATGTCTGTTATATTCATTCAGTCCCTTAACAAGAGGCAATGGAATGTTTTTACAGCTGTAAGTAACAAATTATTGTTTTGTTGTTGTTGTTGTTTGGCGCTGTTAGTAACCACAGTGGACTCACCAGCACTGCATTTCACATTGTGTATGAGCTCACAGACAGTTAATCACCAGTTGTGGCTCCCTTAGGTGTCAAGCTTTTGTATAAAATTGGAAAGAAGGCCTAACAATCATAGTTTATGTCCATATCTCTCCCACATGTTGTCTTTTTTGGGCCAGTTTGAGAAGAAATTGTGTTTTAGGCTACTCTCCAGAAAAATACATAATGTTTTTGGAAGCTGAAATTCTGTAAGGAGATGAGAATTAAAAGAATAGTTTGACATCTTTATTAATTTTCTTGCCAAGTGTGAGCTGAGTAAACATTAAGCTAAACAGCCAGCATACAGTTAGCTTAGCCAAAGATTTAAAACAAGAGTATTATCCATTGTTTAAAAGTTGGCTTTGTCCAAGGGTAAACCAAAAAACTCCTACCACCTCTAAAGCTAACTTAATAACATGTATTTTTTAATCTGTACAGAAACTAAAGTATAAAAACAACCAAGCTGCTTTCCTATGTTTATGCTAACTTAAGCTAACTTTCTACACGTGCAGGGACATCATTCGACGAACTCCAGACCAATACAGATATATCTTCATTAAAATGTTAATATATTTCATTACAATTATGAAATCACACTGCTCTCAGCTTAATTTGGAATGTTTCCTGTTTTTTAAAGAATCAAAATATCTTTAAATGTAGGTATCCACCATTGTGCTATCAGTGAGCTAGCTTAGTTAGCGGCCCTTTTAGCTTCGGCCTTTCTTGTGCACTTCTTCAGTGCTTTTTATTAAGTGTAATAATGGCCAGCAGAGATTTAATTCCCAGAGACAATGAGGGTTCTCTTTTGTGACACAGAATGCATTAAGTAAGATTCATGTCAGATTTTCACATCTTCTCTCAATAAAGATTTTAGTTATAAAATCAGCCCTTAATTAGGAGTCGGCGTGTAAAGATTTAGTTGTAGAGTACAAGATCTGGGTTGTGAGACACAGTCAAGGAGAAATGCAATCGCTCTGCAATCCGTCCCTGGAGAAGCCACAGGGGGAAAAATAGTGTGGGTTGTCTCTTTCTTCACTCCTACACTGGCTGACTGTGAATACTTAAACCATCACTCAGAGAGAGTTCACATCGCTGCTGCTCTGAAGTCTGTGCTGACATCCAGTCTATTACAGAGCTTTAACATCCTCCTTATACTTGCTCATAAATATTGCAGTTGATATGCTGACCTTGCCCAGTGGATCCCTCAGAACCACAGGACTCTGATCCAGCTCTAGTGTTGTTGTCCTGCTGCTGTAAATACTCACAGTGCTTTTATTTACTCACTGAAAATAGTCCCACAGAAATGCAATATCTTCTTGTGCTTGAGTCATGTAGCTAAAGATTGATATTGTTTGCAGCAACCAATAGAGAACCGCAAGAGTCCTAAAACCCGGATGTAAACTCCTTCCGGTTCCTTCGTCAAAAACGCAATTTCTCCATAGGATTTTGGAAAATAGCTGGAAATCAGGTCTCTGGTTGACACACATTTGAGAGACGGGTCACGTTTTGTTCAGCCAGATAATCTCCACATGTCTATCCTACTTTTATAATTTTCAAAGCATAAATCTAGTCGCAAGAAGCAAAATGCTAACGCTATGCTATAAAGGAACTACAGCAGGGTCGCTGCTTCAACGTCAACTTCAGATCCATATTCAAACATACAGATTGTAAATGGTACGAGTTGAAGCGTTTCTTTGAACAGTCTGCAGGAGGCAGGGACTTGCTTTCAAGCAGAACAGGGCAAACAAACTTAGAGGAGTGTTCACGTGTTCGGCGTAATGACGTACAACGGCCTCCACAACTTCTGCAGTCCTATTCAGCCACTTGGTAACAACCATCGTTTTTCAGACACGTCAACTCTTCAGAAATCACCAGCGGGGTCACTGCTGATGGATTTAATGTCGTAGAACAAAATGTGACCTGTCTCTTCAATATGTCTCAAACACAGACCTTATTTCCAGCTATCTTCCAAAACCCTATGGAGAAATCTCATTGCTTTTTATCGAAGGAACCGGACGTGGTAAACATGCTAACTTACTTCCGGGTTTTAGGACGCGTCACTGCGGTTCTCTATAGGCTTTTGGTACAGGCAGGGTTGGGTGACAATATTAAAAAATGGACTAAAACATAGTTTGTTTTCAAAGGTTTGTGGAAAGTTAGAAAAGCCCTGTAACCGAAGTAGTCTTCACATGAAGGCATTGTTCAAAGGAAATTCAATTTTATTATATTTTTTGGACATGTAAGTCCTCAAAGTAACTTTTCACAGTTCAAGAATTTCCTTGCTTTTCTGATGAGTGGTTGGTTTGTTTTATTTATATACCCTTCTTTCTTTACATTTGTTACCACAATTAGTATGCATTTTATTTGACTGTACATTGAAGCTGGTGTAGGTTTTTAGGTTTGTATTCATATACATTCATTCCTCTTCTTATGTAATGCCTTGTTATTGGCCAGATTCAAGGAATGTGTGTTTCTGTTCCTGCTGTACATCAGACACTCCACATGTCTCTGCTGTACATCAGACACTCCACATATCTCTGCTGTACATCAGACACTCCACATGTCTCTGCTGTACATCAGACACTCCACATGTCTCCGCTTTAGGTGAAGTATTTCTTTTGGATGTTGTTTTTCTTAGCCTCTTTTTGTACTATATGTGTGACGGCCTTAAGAGACTATTACGATTCCAAGTGAATTCTTTATGCCCTATTCTGCCAAGTCAACCTCCATCTTCTGAGCATCATAATGTAGATTATATTGATTGCAATGAAAAAATATAGAATGTAGTGCAGGACAACAGAAGAACCCCATCCATACTAAGCATCTTGTGTCAATTCTCTGCTTTTAGCATAATGTACTGCAGCTGGCAGTGACTCTCAACTCTTCAAACCTCGCTTAATGGAGTACAGAAGACCGAGTCTCTACCGCTGCATGCTCGTCGTGCCTTGATTTAAACGCGCAGCATTGTTGCGGGATTGCATCACTCGGGCCTTTCCTGTATATCTTTACACATCGGCATTCAACGGCCGTGAATGAGAGAGGGTTATTCCGAATGCTCCAAAAGTCACAATCCCTTCAGAGGGAAAGTGACCGCCTGTCACAGCAGCCTGCATGCTGCCTGTTCCTGTGGAGCGAGGACCGGATTAATTGAGCACCCATCCAGCCGAACGGACGTTGTCAAAACAGATCAATACCATCAGGGAAAGGTAGGGGTCACGGAGGAAGGAGTGGAGGTGTGTGTGTGTCAGGAGAAGGCAACAGTATGGTGTGTATGTCTCCCTGACTCTGACAAGCGATGGCCTTCTGCATGCTTTGCCCTCGTCTGGATGGCATTCATCGCCAGTAATTGGCTATCTTAAAAGGGAGATCATGTTTGCTCCGTAATGATTTTCTGTCACCCATCCTCAATTAAGCTGCGTGCCAGTTTGTCAGATATTTGACAGAAGAGCATAAAAGGTTTATACATTTTTTAAACAGATGAGTGTGTATGCAGGCCGTGGAGAGAACGCATTATTTGCTCCTTCCCGGAGAAACTGTTTCGCAGTGAATCTCAAGGGACACTAAGTAGGACATGCTGTGTGTGGAAATGTCGAGATGAACGCCTCTCAGAAAGCAGAGGCATGGGAAACTGAAGCAGCAATACACACACACACACACACACACACAAACACATACACAAAAATACATGACCTACTTGTCAGCTTCCTTTCCATTCATAGTGAGCAGCGTTTTAATGAATCTGAAATTTGTATTCTCTTGATTGCATTGTGGGAAATGTAGGATCCTGTGTTTTTATGCCTCGGGTGTTTCTCAATGTCGAGGACGCTTGCTTGGTAGCACATGTCTTCCGAGTCACTTGCTTCAGAAGCGAGGCAAGAATCCTTCCTATCCTCGGAAAACGAAGAATTGTGGAGCAGGCTAACCGGTGTGCGTCATATGCGAGGCCCCGCCTTAAGTGGAGCGCGATTTCCGCCAAAGATTTGGAAATTGGTCCGTGCGCAAAGCATTGTGGGGATTTTAAGACCGCGGAGTCTACACATGTGCAGCCTCGAAATGTCTCACTACGAAGGACGCCGGCCTTAGAATTCCAAGTATGCTGGACATTGGAACAGTCCTTCGGCGGCACTCGATGACGTGGTATGCTTGAAATAGTGGCTCTGGAGCATCCTTCCTTGACTGCTTCACTTTTGACAATTCAATCTTATCTGTCCCTTGTAAGTTCCTGAAACTAAATTCTTGGAGTTCCCCTTTAAATTCCACTCTTACTCCTCATTGGATCGACTTTCAACATCAATTTTCACACAGCATCTCTGGGGCACGTCTATATTCAAGAGAAGCCTTTCATTTCATCTGACATTAGCATTTTTACAACCAACAGGCAAAGAGGGTTTCCCATCAGCCACTGAGCCTCTGGCATTCAGGGCACAGTTGTAGATGAGCGTATAAAAAAAGATATATTAATAAAAAACTGCCGCAGCCCCAAACAACGTGGGCTGTGTTGCTGCCGGTTGCGTAACTCCTCAGAACAGTCCTCATTATTTCTCCCGGAGCTCTCAGTGGGTTAATTCCCCGGCGCTTGTCATCTCCTTCATTACGCCGAGCGCTCGAGAGGCAGCAGTCCTCTTCCTCCCCGGGGGGGGTGCAGGCAGGCGCCCACTTCTCTGTGTCAGATATTTAATACCCTGCAGTTCAACATGGGTGCCAAACGAGTGCTTTATCAATCTCAGCAAATCAAACTTTATTTATGTAGACAAAGGTTACTCAAAGTGCTTCACAAACCATCTCCCCTTTCCCAGATAATCTTCCAGAGTAACACATAGCTTTGTGATTCAAAATAACACACTATAAAATAGGGATATAATACAATTCAGTTAAAAGCCACATTTAAAGAGGTGGGTCTTGAGTTTGCTCTCAACGCTCTCTGCTGTCTTCACCGTGTCTTCTGAGTGAATGTCAGTTACATAAACTCATGTGTGATGCATATAAATATATAAATATCATCCTGGATAAGTAGGGAAATAAAGCCAGAGGGTCATCAGCTGGGGCCGTGTGTACCTGGCCTCCACAGCCTGTAATGGGCACCCCGGCCTCAGCTGTCTGTGTGGGGGAGTGAGGAGGCTTAATGGGAGTTTATTTTATCATACTGGGCTATTATTGCCTCTCATATAAGCCACCAAAGAGCTCAGTACAGTGAACACACACACACACACACACACACACACACACACACACGAGTGGAGTAAGGTAGCATCAGATGTGCTGACACTTCAGTGTGTGTGTGTGTGTGTGTGTGTGTGCGTGTGTGTGTGTGTGTGTGTGTGTGGACACATGTCACTGTGTATTGTGTGAAGCAGCTGCTCTTTGGTGTAAATATTGTTTTAGATGCCAGCCTGTTGTAATTACCATCTCTCTCTCTCTCTCTCTCTCTCTCTCTCTCTCTCTCTCTCTCTCTCTCTCTCTCTCTCTCTCTCTCTCTCTCTCGCTCTCGGGTGGAAACAATCAATCTGTGTGTTGGGATGGCACTGCTGTCTCTCAGTAGTTATTTTACATACATAACTAAACAAATGATTAATTATAAAACTAGAAGCCTAAATAACTCTGTAAGGATATTCTCAATATGCTGACATGCCTATAATAATAGTACTTACAATGCTTTGTTTACGAGTTAACCATCTTCGTTAAGCAATCAATCTACTAGTTGAGATAGACGTGATGGACCACGAGACTGACATTTGCTATATTTAGACTTTAATCAAACAGAACTATCCCTTTGAAGATGACACACATTTTCCTACATGTAAAACAACAAAGAGATAATTAAAACATTGCCAAGAGAAGCGTGGATGTAGCAATTTAGATGCATTCAATTAAGAAGTGTTTTCTATTCTTAGCTTCTTCACAGTAGGAGGTAATACTGCAGGGATTCCTAACACAAAGTTATTCTGCTGACACAGAGCTCCCCACTGCTTGTTCTGCAGGCTCCAGGCTCATAGTGTAGTACCTGTCGGTGTTACAATAATGGGCTAATGGGTAAACATGTTATCCCTTACTCCCCAAGCCAGAGCCAGAGACTGCTGCTTCCACTTTTTAATGCCAAACCCCATGTCAACATCTCAGTGATCGGAAAGATTATCTAAAACCCCTGCCCACTGCTTGAGGTGATGACGGGTCATTTGTCACTGCTGGTGTCTTCTTATTTCCTGAAACAGAGATGGAAATCCTTTCGGCTCCCGGCTGTTTTATTTCGGTGTATGTTAAGAACCCGGCTGTGCCATTTTAAACCAGGCTGCTTTCCATCTGAATTATTTAAAATGCTCCTTCTCATGGACTGCTCTCACGTTCACCTTCATGCCCCCCGGTACTGCACACAGGCACTACCCGGCACTACCAATACAAATACATTATTATTACGATATTATTGTGCACACAGCTTTCCTTTCTTTATGAGTGCCTTTCATACAACCATGAAGCCAAAGCTGCCACATCAAATCAGCAGAACAAAATGACATTTTGTATAAGACTGCAATAGTTAAAGTATATAAAAGACAATATAATAACATCATTGCAGGGTTAAAATAAAACCCCTCTATTGGACTCCTTTATTCACTTCCAGGCTTCAATAAATGTTACGAGGTCCATTGACGTGCCGACATATCAAAGAAATGATGTTTAAAACTATAAAAAATGTTATCCAGATATATATAAACCTGATGAACCTCTGCTTGTTTGCTCTGCTGCCTTACTTCTGGCTGCAGAGGGACAAATGTCCTGATATAAACCTCGCAGCCTTCATCCAGCAGCTCAACCTAAACCTCTGGTGGTATTTTAAACGTGGCATGTTGTCTTTTGACTTGATGTGTTTTTAAAGCTACAGTAAAGGGAGGCCACCTCCAGAGTCTTGAGCCGGGGGGTCGTATTCCCTCTCGGAGCCTGGCATTAGTCCACGCTGTGGGTCACGGGGTGGTAATCTCTTCCTGTCAGGAATGCCGAGAATTTCCTGCGTTTTCTCCCTCTTCCGGACGTGTTAGTGGTTGAACATGTGACTCAGAGAGAGAGCCTACTGTATCACTGTTACCTAACGCTCAGCAGGCCATAAAGGGACGTCTTTTTGCAGCTCTCGCATCAAGGGAATATGCTGATCAAATGAAGTGTATTCAGAGGGGAAAGGATTCTGCACCTGCTCTGAGGAGGCTGCAGCTCGGCCTCATATCGGAGCTTTTGTTACATAAAACCACTCGCATGCAACCAGGAAAATGTGTTCCGTTAGAATTACAAGTTACCTGTAATCGAATCTGAGTATCAAACCTGCCTTTCATGAAGCATAGTCAGGCAGTAGCCTATACACCGACAATGCAATATGTATCCTGATTACGTAATACATCTGTTACTCCCCAAGCCTGCATGCAACACGCTGCTTTGATATCAGTGTGCTTGATCCCTAATTAAAGCCTCAGTTCATTCCTGGGTGTTTTAGTTATTTGACAGACCGTGCAGCCTCTTGGCTTCGGTGCAACCTTTGGGCCGTTATTCTCAGAGCATTACTATGCAAGGCGAGCCGACTCCATTCACATTCCTGAGCAAGGACGTTGAAGGAAAAAAAGTTTGTGTGTGAAGTATGTAGTTTGTTGATCACTGTACATGATGTGGCCCTGAGCCTCGACGTGTGTGTGTGTGTGTGTGTGTGTGGCGATGTTGTTTGTGTCGTGGGGAGAAAGGAAGGCTCTGTTTGGGTGGTGGTGGTGCAGGAGGGGGTGGAGTAAGAAACAGACCCAAGTATAGGCTGTCTCGGCACAGTAACTCTACCACCCATCGACTCTCTCTCTCCCCTCTCTCCCCCCTCGGTCCCGCTCCAGCTCTCCCACCTGCTTTCATTCGGAGTTAGTGGACCAGGGCGGGAAAATGTAGATGGTCTCAAAATGGAAGAGCAGAGCATGACATCAAAGAGTTTGAGGAAAGTTTAAGGAGAGTGAGCGAGGGTCCCTCCAAACTGGAAATTGTGCAATCACTAAAACCAAATATCTTTGAGTCTCAGACATCTTTGCTGTTACCCAAGATGCAATTCATGCAATCTTTGGAGGACAAAATGTACATTTTTGGTACCACTTTCTAACATACTCCTAAGTAATAAACAAATGCACTTGTTCCCAACAGTGAGTGCATCGAGTCCACAGAGCAGCACGTCTCCTTCAATCCTCTCTCAGACAGGCAGTGTGTTCAGAACCTATAGCAGCGTTTGTTTACCCAAGCTGCTCGGGCTGTGGACTACAAAGACCTGAGAGAAGAAAGAAGTCGAACCACCACGGTCTGTCAGATCCAGCCCGAGACGCCCGAGGACAGTTTCAGGATCTGAAGTCTCAGCGTGGCTAACTGTGTCACACGGCTGCATGAACACGTTAACAAGACGCCAGCAAGAGGGACACCAACACAAATAAGATGATTCTGCAGGCAGCCTGTGGACAGACTTCAAAGTCCTGCACAGATTTGGGATCTCCATGCTGAGAACTCACCTTTCAAGCGATTAAAGTGGCAGGATTTCCACTCCAGGAACACCTCGGGATATGTCTGATTTCAGCCTTTGTGCCCACATTTCTATTTGTATCCAGGCAGAACATTTACATTATAATCCATGATAGAAAATGTATAACAGCAGACCCTTTGAGCCGGATGGTTTCTGCTCCGCCAGTGTGAAAGTAGGCCATGGGCTTCAGAGACAGTGAAGGAGGCATGATGTAACCAGGGACCTATACAGTGTGTGTGTGTGTGTGTGTGTGTGTGTGTGTGTTTTCTCCTCAGAGCTTTGCAGCAGTATTCCCAAACATGTGAAAATAACTGGGTGTGTCTCCAAAATATAGGTTCTAATTTGCATTTCATCTGAAATAATTGTTCTCTTTAATTGTCATATTTTCTGCCGCTTTCTCTCCCATATTTGATATTGCTCTTGATGTTAATTAAGCGGCCTGGCTTCCCACAGGCCTCTGGTGAAGGCTATTTTTGTCCCTGCACTCCATCGCTGTGTTGCAGCACAAACTGTACGTCTCAGCCGCTTTCGGTCACCGTGATGCGTTGATGCGTGTGAAACACAGTCTGTCTGACAGCGAGCCGTCACACGGAGCATCGGACGTTACACAGACTTTGAAATAGGCAGGGTAAAGTTTATTTTATTGCGATTTCAAGGTTGAAGTGCATGTGATTCAGAGAGCGTTTTAATTCATGTAAAAGCTTCTCAGCAGCTGGCATTGCTGGGAAATGGCACCGAGTCAAGACATCGTGTTATTAATGGCATTTAACACATTAAAAATTCAAACCATTTGAACGATTGGGAGACATTTTGCAGAACATGTACGTGCACAGGAACCTATACAACACTACAGGAGATGGAACACCCCAAAAAGCGTAACAAGGCTCTTTGAAATAAGTTTGTCTGGTATTGCTGAAACGTTGTCTAAATGCAGATAACCTCACTCTCTCTTCTCCTTATCTCTTCCAGTCTCTCAGTCAAACAGCAGCCTAAAGAAGCATCGCAGCCGGAGCATCTTCAGCCCCTTCTTCTGCTGCTTCCGAAACTACAATGACTACCACGCGGACCCCCCACCCTCCAACAACAAGACCCTGTCCCTGCCCCCGCCGCCCGAGGAGAACGGCAGTCCTCCCAAGGTGAAGCTCCGTGTATTACTTGATGTTTTATGACAGCATGATTTGTTTGAGAGCGTGTTAGGGGTTTGCTTTCTCCTCCAGAGAGCTGAGGCTGAGCTCCCTCCACAACATTTTTTCCAGCTGCTTCAAACCAGATGAACCGAGAGCTTGTTTACCATCGGCTGCTTGAAAAATACGGGCTGGCTTCCCATCTCGCATTCTTCGATATCTGCCCACGCACACACACTGTAGACACACTCGCTCTTACCATGACAACACTTGTACTGCTTTTAATCCCCCATAAAGTGGGCCCTGTGTCTGTGAGTGTGTGTGTGTGTGTGTTTGATGGATTGCCGGGCACCTACGCCTCCCCCTCTTCTCACACACACTCTGACCAGTGTAGTGAGGATGTGTGAAGCGGGAAAAGGCGCCAAAAGCCTCCGCAAACACATCGCTCTGAAGGTACAGAGGGCTATAAATGGAGCACATTTCCACTACCTGTAAACAGTGGGATGAAGTAACCAAGTAGATTTACTCAAGTACTTAAGTACAATTTTGAGAATCTCGTACTTCTACTCCTCTACAGTTCAGAGGTAAACTGTGTACTTTTCCTCCACTACATGTATTTAATCCCTTTAGTTACTTCACAGATCTGGATGAATGATGTGAAATCTAATCAAGTGTTGAATCAGACTTTAGTTCCACCTGGAGTAAATCCACCAGCTACCCTGCAGTCTACAAAGTCATTCAGACTAGCTGCACCTTCACCAGCTTTGAGAACACTTTCATGATCAATCATTAGAAAACATATCATAGATATTATTCTGAAATGGACCAATCTGCACAAAGACTACTTTTACTGTCTTTCACTATATTTGATGAGAATACTTTCTACTTTCACTTGAGGAACATTTTGAATGCAGGACTTTTACTGTGACAGAGTATTCCTACACTCTGGTACTTCTACTTTTACTCAAGTACAAGATCTGAGTACTTCTACTTTTCCTCAAGCACAAGATCTGAGTACTTCTACTTTTACTCAAGTACAAGATCTGAGTACTTCTACTTTTCCTCAAGCACAAGATCTGAGTACTTCTACTTTTCCTCAAGCACAAGATCTGAGTACTTCTACTTTTACTCAAGTACAAGATCTGAGTACTTCTACTTTTACTCAAGCACAAGATCTGAGTACTTCTACTTTTACTCAAGAACAGAATCTGAGTACTTCTACTTTTACTCAAGCACAATATCTGTGTACTTCTACTTTTACTCAAGCACAAGATCTGAGTACTTCTACTTTTCCTCAAGCACAAGATCTGAGTACTTCTACTTTTCCTCAAGCACAAGATCTGAGTACTTCTACTTTTCCTCAAGCACAAGATCTGAGTACTTCTACTTTACTTAAGATCTGGGTACTTCTACTTTCCTTAAGCACAAAGATCTGAGTACTTCTACTTTTCCTCAAGCACAAGATCTGAGTACTTCTACTTTTCCTCAAGCACAAGATCTGAGTACTTCTACTTTTCCTCAAGCACAAGATCTGAGTACTTCTACTTTTACTCAAGCACAAGATCTGAGTACTTCTACTTTTACTTAAGATCTGAGTACTTCTACTTTCCTCAAGCACAAGATCTGAGTACTTCTACTTTTACTCAAGAACAAAATCTGAGTACTTCTACTTTTCCTCAAGCACAAGATCTGAGTACTTCTACTTTTACTCAAGAACAAGATCTGAGTACTTCTACTTTTACTCAAGTACAAGATCTGAGTACTTCTACTTTTCCTCAAGCACAAGATCGGAGTACTTCTACTTTTACTACAAGATCTGAGTACTTCTACTTTTCCTCAAGCACAAGATCTGAGTACTTCTACTTTTACTACAAGATCTGAGTACTTCTACTTTTCCTCAAGATGAGCTCCCATTAGTTCAGAGTGAACCGAGCGAACCTCTCCATAAAAAGCCTTGTTGCTGTGAAGTTGGCCCGGCTCCCAGCAGTGTACTGTTTCTGGATCTCTGGCCAGCCGTGTTTGTTACTATGGCAGCTATGTTGTGTTTCAGCAACTCGTTCTCTCTCCTCTGCTTCTCTTTTCTTTCTGCCTGCATATTTGATCAGAATTTAGATGTTTTTTCATTCCCTTTTCTGTTTTCTCCACCCAATATTTCCCTTTTCTCTCTGTGTGTTTTCTCCAGTGTGACCAGGTCCAGGTCATCCCCCTCCCCGGTGTATGTATTATTACATACACCATCTCGCTGTGCTTAATCACGTGTAGCAGCATGTGGTGTGGTGTGCCGTCTTTCTGCAGCAACCATAACCCATGTATTATCATATGATGTATCTGCCTTTGTGTCTCCCTGGAACAGAACATTGATTCCTTATTAGATTCAATTCATTAACCGCTGCAGAACGGCTCTAAAAACACTTGATTAAATGAAGTATTACATTGTGATTATGCACTAAATGAAGTCCTGTCCGTCCATCAGAAGGGCGGCTCCAATGATGTGTACTCTATCGGTTCTTTTCTCTCTGTTTGTGCTGACGCTGCGATTCATTTAGCTATTTTTTGAATCTGCGCGGTTGCCTGTGGTTCACTGTAATTTAGGATATTCACACTCTCAGCGTGCCGCATCGCAGCCAAGCTTTAAACTACACCTCCCAGCAGACAGGAAGTGCATGTGGCGAGGAGGTCTGCTCTTAGTGTTCAGGGTCAGAGGACTGAGGAGACTCAAATACCTCGAACAGCCATGGAATAAAACACGTCTGTGTGTTTATTATAACAGAGGGTTAAAACCAACACAGAAGCAGACAAACAAGACATCGCTGTTGTGTTGTTGTCTCGCTGCAAAAATATCATCAATACCACGTCGAATAGCACCAACAACAGAAATATAGACACTCCTTCCCTGCTAGCATTCATATATATCCTCAAATTAAATCCCCATATTAAATCCAGAGCTAAATCAAATGTATGTTGAAGAGTCTTGAACATAAAATGTAAGGGTGTAATGAACACCTATTTGTTAAATTAGATTACTCCGATTCCTACTGTCCATATAATCCCTGAATCTCAATGACACTTGGATAGAAATGTTTTCCATATTCTTTCATGATGAGAATTTTAGAAAAACACACGTATGTATTGCTTGCTTTTGTCCTGGTTTCGAAGTAGTAGAAATATTTCCGTCATTTAAGCTGCTTGTATTGAAATTAATTTGAAATATTGCGTTTGGCCTATATTGCCTATTCTCTAGGCTAAACACCTTTACGTCCAACAGACAAAGGTGTTTTCCAGCATCTGTGTTTTAAATGTGTCTGCTTCAAGGTGATCAATTAAATGATTTCCAAATAGGTTTGGTGCTCTAGCATAATCACTTTGGGATAGCGCCCCCTGGCTGCAGGTGAAGGTCTCATTCATCACGGTGAAAATGTCAAGGTCTCGGTCATTCTCTCTCTGCTCAACCTGCATGTGTAAATCAGAGTCATCACGGACCTCACGGGGCGTCCTTCATTGACCTTGCTCACGGGGAATTATTCCCATGATGCATCAGTGTGCAGTCCCGGGATAAGACATGATAAATACAGTCTAGCAAAAATGCAGATACATGCAGAAAATGGCTAGCAGCACATTAATGAGCGTAGGTGAGAGTCCTTGCTCTTCACCTCTGTTTAGGAGTGTGTGTGTGTGTGTGTGTGTGTGTGGTGTGTGTGTGTGTGTGTGTGTGTGTGTGTGTGTGTGTGTGTGTGTGTGTGGTGTGTGTGTGTGTGTGTGTGTGTGTGTGTGTGTGTGTGTGTGTGTGTGGTGTGTGTGTGTGTGGTGTGTGTGTGTGTGTGTGGTGTGTGGTGTGTTGTGTGTGTGTGTGTGCCGCCCATGGCAGCACCATCTGCCTGTCTGACTGTAACAGACTGCTTGGCAGAGGACACAAGTGTGACTCTTTTTTCCCCCTGACCCTGAAGGCAGCACGGTCACATGTGTGCTATGTCAATATGACGTAAAACAGGGGAAATCAGCAGGGACTCGAACAGAAAAACGCACATCGGAACATAAGAAAATGTGTTATTATTATATTACCAGCAGGACATGTAGGGTTTTATATTAGATGTTATTGTCAAGAAGGAATATTCTCAGTATTCAGCAGTTTTATATCATTTTAAGTTAAATATGTTAGATTTAAGGCTTTGGTGAGTTTAAAAACTAATTTGAAGGCGTACATTTGTAATAGATGTTATTATCTTATAGACTTAATGATTGATGAGCAGCTGTTATGCAGGACTATTACAATAAAGTACCTATCTCTCTCATCTATCTACTCTATCTCTATCTATCTATCATTATCTATCTATCTACTCTCTCTCTAGTCTATCTATTCTATCTATCTATCGAGCTACTAGCTATCTCCGCTCTCTCTCTCTCTCTCTCTCTCTCTCTCTCTATCTATCTATCTATCTATCTAACTGCATGGTGTTCGTCGTCCCTGTAGTCAGCTTTTGTAGATTTGACCCACCTAGAGTGGCCTTAATCATAATTCACAACTTATGAATGATCTGGCATTTTGAATAACAGATGCTTTACTGATAAAGTCATTATAAATTGTGGATAGATTCTTGTAGATAAACAAATACCTCGCCCCCTTTCTATAGCTAATTTATTCTGTTAAATGTTTATTAAGTGATTCCCCCGAGGCATCTCCCACACTGAGCCATCATCACACCCTCAGTAGGAGTGTGTGTGAGCGTAATTTGCAATATGTTCCCGCTAATTAACCTCTGTTTACACACTATATTACAACCTGTGTGTGTGTGTGTGTGTGTGTGTGTGTGTGTGTGTGTGTGTGTGTGTGTGTGTGTGTGTGTGTGTGTATCTCTGCAGCCTCCAGCCAAGTCCCTGCTGCCGGAGGTCAGTAAAGCTGACTACGGCAAAAACTGTGTGGTGATCGACCTCGATGAGACCCTGGTCCACAGCTCCTTCAAGGTATTTCACCACTCACACACACACACATAAACACACACTTTGAGTTAACAGGCTCTCGTGGTTTTAGTCGTGTCGTGCTGTTATTCCGCACCCTGAGAGGGATAATAGGATCATACAGAAATCCCGGAGATGCCATCCTTTGCTGTAAATGTGGGTGCGGTGACATCGCAATAATTAGCATGAAGTGTAGCATCACTGAAGTACACACAGGAAAGATGTCGGTAAGCACATTATTGCAACGGTGAAGACACCGTACGTTCACTATTAGAAAAGCTCGGTTTAAAGAATAGCAGGACCATTTTTAGCAGGATTCCTGATATTTATAAGACAGGTGAAAAATTATAGAGCCATATTTACTCCTCTGCTGACACACCTGGTGACCCACTTCAGCTCTGCCTCACCACCAGCTGATCCTGTGTGTGTGTGTGTGTGTGTGTGTGCCTCTTTGTCCTCAGCATGAGAGGTGTGCTACAACAGCTCAAGGTGAAGCTGAAGTGTGTGAGCACTAGTTTTACCGAGCAGTGAAGGGAAACTATTTGTTTATTGAAAGAACTGCAGAGAAAACACATCTGCACATGACTGGGAATTCATTTGCTGGACCCACCCATTACAGTCACACGCCAGCAGTACAAGGGCCACACACACACACACACACACACACACACACACACACACACACACACACACACACACACACACACACACACACACACACGGGTGTGTCCAACACTGTTGCCTTGAATGACTGCGGGATGAATTTCGCAGAAGTCCTGGTTCTGATAATCTGAAGGCTTTTTATTTTCCTTCCCCGGACAAAACAAGTCACAAACTCACATATATATTTAGCCAGTCAAAATGCATTTAGCTCAGAGATCAGTAGGAAATGGATTCAGGCGAGAGAGAGGGAAACGGAAGCGACAAGCACGTTCGCCTTTTCAGTTTCCATTCAAAGGCCTGCAGGATTTCCTGTAGATTGTTTATTTCTAGATGTAATTATGAACAAAAGAATCCAAAAAACGACATCTCGGATAAGACCATTAGTGCGGAGAAAGAAGCCGAACTGACATGTCATTGTGCACAGATGGATGTAGACTAAAAATGAGATGTTACATAACACATCACATATGCTTTATCCAGTATGCTATGGATGAAAAGATAATCCCTTGGCCTGCCTCGGGATTAGATGCAGTGTGTGTTGGATGTGTGAAAACGTCTGGATATACAGTATATGATTATAATAAAAGGAAGGGACATTTATTTCAGACTCGTCCAACCGCTGAACCAATGTTACAAAATGTCTCAAGAGGCTTATTCGCAGTTTAAGGCTTTATGTTTTCTGCTGTGAGCATTAATCACGGCTGGATTTCGTCATCTCGTAAACATCTGTATGAGATCTCTGATTCTGCGTTGACTCACTCTTGCATCACCAAAACATCTGGTGTACAGTAAAACCATTGTTCCACTGTATCTAGAAATGTGATATGAAACAGGTGATGAGTGTCGGGTCAAAGTGTGTGTGTTCTTACGGCGAACACCCCCTCTGCTGGGCAGCACTGAACTGTAGCTTGTGTGAAGCTTATATTCACACATACAGCACTACCATAAGGCATGTGGGAAGGGTTATATTCAATCACAGCTGGTTTAGAGTTAACTTTAAAAAAGGCCACGCTTAAATGTATACAAGTTACTTTAATTCCTTCTTCACCTGAAATAGCCTCATTATTCTGTGATGACACATGGTCTGATTTACATTACATTTAGCTGACGCTTTTATCCAAAGCGACTTACAATAAGTACATTCGACCAGGAAGACACAACCTTGAAGAAAACAGAATCATAAAGTACATCAGGTATCATAGAGCCAAACACTTCAAGTGCTACTCAGCTGGCTATAGATAAGCCAGTCCTTTATTAGTATATAAGTGCCTTGTTAGTAATTCTATCGCTCGAAGTGGAGTCGAAAGAGATGAGTTTTCAGTCTGCGCTGGAAGGTGTGTAAGCTTTCTGCTGTCCTGATGTCAATGGGGAGCTCATTCCACCATTTTGGAGCCAGGATAGCAAACCCACGTGATTTAAAAACAACAACAACAAAAAGGGACATTAGCTGTCTGTGCAAACTAACATAACAATGAAAAATATAGAGATAGTATAGACAACCTTATAAATGTCCAGGAAAAATAGATTAAATAGATTACATGAATAAAAATGTGAAATAAATATACCGTGGATGGGTAAACGTCATAACTACACCAAACATCTTATATATACATTTTCATTGCATTAAAAGTGTGTATTGTCAGGAATTATAAATACAGGCAGAATATATTTATTTTAGTAACTAGACTCCAGCTAGTTAAGTCTAACTAAAGCCGAATTAGTTAGTTCGCTAATTTACTGACAATTTCTGACCCGTTTTTCGTAATTGTAAAAATAATCCAGATGCTCCGACATCTCAATGATTATACATCTTAAAGGTGGGGTAGGTCATTTAGGAGAAAGCAGCTCGAGTGCGCTAGAATTTGAAAATACACAGCCGGAAAGAATCTGCTACTTCCTTACAGAGCCCCTCCTCCAACACACACGAACGCGCACATGACCAATGAGGGCACGAGATAAGTTTGTGCCCAGATGGAAGGCTGACAGGCAGGTAGGCCATCCAGTTACTTTAGCCGGCTCAGATGATTGGTCGAGCTTTCTACAGAGCCACGGCTTCCACTGATGACTTTCTTTATGGATTTTTTGTCAAAGCACTTCAGATATTCATTGCTATCGGGATGTTAAGAGCATTCCATGGAATATAACAACAAGTGTATCTCGAGCCGGTTTCTCAAACCTCCCTACCCCACCTTTAAATAAAGTTGTCGCTAAAGTTGATTTAGTAGTAGTAGTAGGGAGGTTGAAAAATATTCACCGTGCAACTTAGCTTTAGAGTTTTTAAAGCAGGATTGTAAATGAATAAAATATATTCTTCTTATCAGTGGATTAATTATAGTATATTATTAAATTATACTTCTAGAAAATCCTCTGCTTGTTTTGCTAAAAACGATCCAAACAGGTGAGAGCAGCTTCTAAAAAACATATTTCTGAGCTTCCTGTCACATCTCTCCCTCTCTCTTCTGGATTTGACACCGGCGTGCCTCCCACCTTTTCCTTTCATCCTCGTCTTTACTCCCTCCACTTCCATCCGCCCACAGCCCTCCGGCATCCATCTCCCTCCTCCACCTCTCGCACCTCTCCTCTCCCCTTTTCTGGCTTTTAACGATGACACAAGTCGGCACTCTGTTCGTGTTCATGTCTGTCATCGTGCTCAGGTTCCTCCACGGAGTCTCTTCTGGTTTCTATTCAACAACAAAGGAAAGCACATTATGTAAAACCTTCCCAGAGTATTTCACCTTTCTCTATCCGTCTTTTATCAGAAATGTGGGCATGTGGTTTAGCTGTTGTCATCTGCAATCTGCCAATTCATATAATCACCGCAATAAACCGTCTTTCATTTCGTCTTAATTTATATTATTTAATTTCATATTCTGTTCTTGTACATATCATATTCTATAGAGAGGCGAAGTCCCGCCCATCTGCTTCCGACCCATGAGACCTTATTTCGGAAAAATTATGTATTGAAGTCAATGGAGAGAGAAAGATTATCAAAAAAGTCACAGTTTGTCGTAAAACTGTTGAAATATAAGACTATGAAAAATACGCAACTAGAAAGACTACAAATCCCAGAGTCCCGGTCCCGCATGCTGGCTCTCACGGAACCGACTAACTCCCCTTGTGTGTGTGTGCAGCTCCCAACGTGCCCAGACTTGGAGTGATTTTCACCTCCTTTAATACTTTCCGCCTCGTTCTGAAAGAAAGGAGTGAAATGTTCCAACGTGACGGCCATCTTGTGTGGTGTGTGGTGCGAGATGGGAGATGTAGTTCATTGAGCGGTTTCACACAAAAACAAGTTTTACGACACATTTTCTTTACTTGCAAAATGAATTTTTATGTTGCTAATGCTGCTGTTGTTGTAAATGACATTTTTTTGTTTTGATGTCTCTTACATGACTATGCACTGCAACATTTATTTTGTTGTTGTAATTATTTATTTTACTTGTTCGAAATAAATGTATCAATCAATCAATCAAAATGATCTTTTAACATCATATGTGTCATTCGTGGCACAATTCAAACGGGATCGAAAGATAACTTTTCTCTCTCCATCGACTTCAATACATACTTTTTCCGAAATAAGGTGCCATGGAGCTCCCCGGAAAGGGAGGGACTTCGCCTCTCTATGGGCATGTATATAGACTTTTTGCACTACTTTTCATTTTGTATTTTATTGTATATGTTGCATTGTTGGAGGAGCTCAGGTCAGAAGCATTTCATTGCCATGTCTACACTGTAGCTTTGTGCATATGACAATAACACCTGTGAATCTTGAATCTTAGCGGTTTCCCTGTCAAATTGTGCTATTTAGACAATGTTTGAGTCCTTTCTCCTCGTCTTGTCTTCCTGCAGCCCATCAGCAATGCCGACTTCATCGTCCCGGTGGAGATTGATGGCACCGTTCACCAGGTAATGCTGCTCAGATAGGAAGGACTCCCAGAAGTGCACCTAAATAAAACAACATGTATTACTTTGCAAGATCTCCCCTGGAAGCTGGGGCTCCATTTTATTCCCTTTACTATTTTATTATTCTCTCTTATCTAACCGCTAAGAAAGAAGAATTGGGACAGCTCAACACTCCTCTCTGAATGTATTAAATGTATTCTCTGTGTCTGTGCTCGCTGTACAGACAGACACATGTCAGTAAAGAAGAAACAGAGGCACTGATGCACCTGCAGACATGTTGGTTTCCATTACATTACATTACATTTAGCTGACGCTTAAAAGGGACTTACAATTACAGGGACATTCTCCCTGGAGTAACTAAGGACTAAGTGCCTTACTCAAGGGCACACTAGTGGTGGTGTTCCTGGCGGGATTTGAACTCACAACCTTCCGATCTTCAGCCCACCTCACTATCCATTAGACCACCACGTTTGCTGTTTTAAGGTGTATTTCTTGCGTCTGAACTGTAGCTGTGACCGGGTTCAAGTAATCCAGGATAGGCTTTCCCTATCTGTTTCGGCCTACTCTTGATTACTTGCACTTGGGGGCAGCAGCTAACCGCTTGAGACCCCCTGAAGAGGACGAAGACCAGCAGAAACAGCGGATATGATCGAGTAGAAATGTGTGTGTGGTTTGGTATTGTTTGAAAAATGTCTTATCCTCTCATGCCGGTCAGATTCTTGTATCTCACTTTCAAAGTCTATACATTTACAGGACTTTTTGCTGTGGATATGACTGCACACAGTTCCTTTATTCCCCTTAGCAACAGTCTGTTCTCCCGTAGCAACGAGCTGTTCTCCCTAGCAACGGTCTGTTAGCGAAAAGTGACACCCTCTGGAATGTCCGAATTGACCAATCAGAATTGAGTAAGGGCTGTAATCATAACTTGTTGCGAGCATACCCCGCTGTCCCAAAGCCTAGCTATGTTTCCATTCTTATTATTAATGTAAATTATGCTTTATTGTGTTGAGGAAGTCAAACTCTGTTAGACTGCCAACATGTTTAACTTCATAAGGGTCGAAACATGGAATGTAATTAGTTCAAAAAAGTATTATAAACCATAACAGCTTTTCCCATTAAGTATACTGGGAATCAGTTCATGAGCACTCGGGTGAGACTGATTGGGTTTGTTCTCGGTAATCAACAGTTGTGTTGTGTTTGTGTTCATGTGTGTCTCTGTTCCAGGTGTACGTGCTGAAGAGGCCGCACGTGGACGAGTTCCTCCAGAAGATGGGGGATCTCTTTGAATGCGTCCTCTTCACAGCGAGCTTAGCCAAGGTTCGTGTCGTGGCTTCCTTCCTTGTTTTCCTATCAAGCCACTAGACGCCTTAAACAGACATTTTTTAATTGTTTTATTTCCTTTATATTACTTAAAAGAGTTGCTTGGCCTCCGATGGTTTTTAGATGATGTTATGCGATGTGCTCAAAATATCAAACGTTTACACATGCAACAAAGAAAATAAGGCTTATATAACTTAACGGGTAATTGAACGGTTAAAAACTGTGATGGCGTCTTTCTGACAGGTTGCCCATCACTGTCACTTTAGAGGAGGCGCCGTGGGAATTGTAGTCTTTTATAGTGTGTTGACTACAGACGTCACAATTAGGTGGCTTTTCTTATACAAACTAAATACTGGCTGATGACGAAAAGAGATTTACACAGATCATATTAACCTGATGCTCGTTGTTCTCCTGTCAGTACGCTGACCCTGTGGCGGACCTCCTGGATCAGTGGGGGGTGTTTCGCGCCCGGCTCTTCAGGGAATCCTGTGTTTTCCACAGAGGAAACTACGTCAAAGACCTCAGCCGGCTGGGCCGAGAGATCAGCAAAGTCATCATCGTAGACAACTCACCTGCCTCCTACATCTTCCACCCTGAGAACGCAGTGAGTGAAACGCCTGTGGTTACTTCTGGAGCATAGTGACATCACTGTGTAACACTCTCGCTTCTATTGGCTAGCGCTCCAACACATTGTACGTGATTGGCTAAGGGGCGGGACATCTCTAAGCGGTTGACCAATCAGTATAGAGGCAGATTTTTTTGGCTGCGTAGTTTCAAATTCTAGCGCACACAAACTGGTTTCTCCAAAATGACATACCCCACCTTTAAACATGGAAACATGTCACAGTATAGACACTACATGAGCATTAGCATAATATGCTAAGTTAGCTAATGATGGTGAATCCTTATATCTGCGTGTCGTTGTCAGTTTTATTCAGAACTGTTGTTTTAGGAACAGCTTGGAGCCGCAGGCGGTGTTCCCAGTTTTATGAGATTTCTCTCATGTGGGGAAGTTTCTCAGTGGAGCTGCTGCCACTCTTCGTGCCTTTGATGCAGTTTCCTCATTAATTATGTACCCAAAACTCTCCTCACCTATAAAGCAGCAGCTGAGTTTATTCCCTTCAAACTAATAAAATGTGTGTTCCTCTCCGCAGGTCCCAGTGCAGTCGTGGTTTGACGACTTGACGGACACGGAGCTGCTGGACCTGATTCCTCAGTTTGAGGGTTTAGCAAAGGAGGAGGACGTTTACAGTTTGTTACAGAGCGTGAGGAACAGGTAGCAGACGGCAAATCTAGCTGGACTTTCAATCCTCGGCTACTCTCCTCTTATTGTGGCTCTGATTCTGAGGACTTCCTGCTCTCTTTCCACTGAAATCAAGACACAG
Source organism: Harpagifer antarcticus (assembly GCA_902827135.1). Lineage (NCBI taxonomy): Eukaryota > Metazoa > Chordata > Actinopteri > Perciformes > Harpagiferidae > Harpagifer > Harpagifer antarcticus. The sequence continues at coordinate 112,178 of CADEHL010001150.1, read as the reverse complement.
CCGCTGTAGGGAGTCTCTCCATCTCTGGATCCTTTGTACAGGACTGACAAAAGATTATATCACTGTATGTACATACTATATGTTTCTAAGCAAGACATGCATAAAGTAATTTTTCTATCAGATCGCGGAGGTTTTACTATCCTGTCAAGTAATATTTTAGTTACCAAAAATTAGACAGAACTAAGAGTTTTTGTTGGATGGGTGACCTTTTTTGTGTTTGTGTTGAGCTGTGCTATGCAGGCCGTTGTTTCTCGTCTGACCTTTCATTCAAACTGTGATTTATCTTCTCTTACAGAATGAAGTGCCTTCATTACTGTGCTGGTTTTGTTGTGGCAGGTGATGGGGTGCACATTTTTATGCTGCGTATTTACTCAAGTCTCCAATTGCGTATTAGCTAAATCTTGAATTGAAAATAAGTCTTTGTTAATTGTCATTTAATTTGAGAAAAAAATAAGAAATTGGAGAAATGTATAGCCTGTTAGAGCTCTTTGAGTTTAGTGGCATTGAATTGTTAAATTTACCAAAGATTTCTACAATTCAATGTGATTTATGACTGAATGACGTCATTTGATTCTTGACAGTGACTGTAAATTGAAAAAATTAACCTTGAAAAAAAAAAACGTTGTGACATCACCGTCCAACAATACATGTGAAACGTTGAGGAAAATATAATAATTAGCTTAGAATAAATGAAATTCTATTTATTGGGGTAAACGAGGGTTCGGGGCATTGTAAAGACTGCTGTTGAAATCGTACTGTACAACATTATTAAAGTTGCAAGTTTGCACAATCTCAGTTTGGTGTAATGACTTATCAACCTTACAGTTGCAATATTTATATGGTTGTATCGACATAATGACTAAATGTAAATTGTGAAATGAATGTAGCTCCAGCTTGATGCATTGACCAATTTTAAAGAGATAATATATCAATGTTGTGTTTACGGGCTTGTTTCTGCTGCCCCCTAGTGGCTAGAAAATCAGATGAATATTAAGGGACGTTTTTCTTTTCTGTTTAAAATATATTTTGTGGTTCTAAGGGTGCGTTTATTTAAGATACAGTGTTGAAAGGGGAAAATAGAGGGTACAAAAACCTATATAACACACTACAGGAAAGGGAAAACCCAAATAGGACCCCTTTAAAATGTGAAAATGTACTGTAATGTAAAACAATTCAACAGATGCTACAGAAAGGCTAACTTGCATTGTTAAGTTCAATGTGTTTTATTATACATGGTGCAATTAAGGCCTTTTAATCAAGAAGACACTACTTCAACAAAGGGTCGAGCTTCTTTGTCTGCAATGATCTGCAGATGTGTTTATTGTATGAATATGAACTGGTTAATGAGCAACCAAGAGGCGCTAAGCAGCATGTGATATCTTGATGTGAACTTTTAGCTTCCGCTTACGTCGCAGCGACTTTAACTGCAGCAGTGGATTAGGCATTACAGAGCCTTGTCCTACTCCTTCTCCTGTGGAGGTTTTATTTCTCTTTTCCCCAGATATGTGGGGACTAAAGTTCACCACGTCGTTGAAATGATCATATTGTCATAATGGAGCCCAGGTTTGGATCTAAAAATGAAAAGCCGTGGTCGAAGGTAAGAGAAACTTTAACCAGCAGTTACATAACAATGTGATTGTTTTTCTAGATTCCCTGGTAGAGATTTGTGTATACTAATCATCCATGACGCTTACTGCAAGGTTATCCTTCTCTGTAAAAGCAACCAACCCACAATGCATTTGTCTTTACCTACAATTAAGTGTTTGACTACACATCCACACTTTGCAAACACTCTTCTTCACGTCCAATTCTACACATCACTTTGGATACAGCACGTTAACACAACCCCACTTTCAGCAAACGTATTGAAAAACAAAAGCTGCCGATGCCTCGTCTGTTCGGAGATCAAATCCCTGAACAAAACCTTCAATGAAGTCCAGCGTTGCTCCTCCAGTGTCCGTGTGAGGAGGAGAGACTTATCCACAGAAAGCCTCTGATGCCGTTCCAACAGCACAAGGAGATGCTTGAGTCCAATTCCCCCATCTGCTAGTTGTAACCGTTGTGAAATGCATAATTGGTGTCAAGCGGCTCCTGATATGCACACTGAGCTGAGAGGGACGTAATCACAGTTACTATGTGACTACAACACAGTCAGAAGAGAGAGGCTTGAGTCCTTCTCCATTCATCCTGCTAGTAATCCAACATTTTATAAAACGTGACAGTAATCTGATTTATTTTATGACCTCTAAGAAAATACAGTTACCTTTTTTTTGTATCCTGATAACCAGAGATGTTAAAGTGCACTCAAGTAGAAGTACAGAGGCTTTGAAATGTGCTTCAGTAAAAAGTACCCATAGCTAGCAGCTGTTTTAAAGAGTACCTGACCTCCCTTTATATTAATAGAACAATAATGTCATTGTTAGCTAATGAATGTTTCCATGCTGAACAACGGCAACATGACAACGTTTCCATTGGTCCCTCTTCTTTAGAGAAGACCAGGAAGTGATGGATACACGGATCGTGTTCAAATCAATAGGCACGCAATGACTCTAAAGAATAATGATCACGCATCAAACACACATTCAGACTAAAGGAACCAGCTGTTTGGGAAATGAGAGAAGTAGAAAGTACAGGTATTTGTGTTCAACATGTAAGAAGTAGAAAGTACAGGTATTTGTGTTCAACATGTAAGAAGTAGAAAGTACAGGTAGTTGAGTTCAACATGTAAGAAGTAGAAAGTACAGGTATTTGTGTTCAACATGTAAGAAGTAGAAAGTACAGGTATTTGAGTTCAACATGTAAGAAGTAGAAAGTACAGGTATTTGAGTTCAACATGTAAGAAGTAGAAAGTACAGGTATTTGGGTTCAACATGTAAGAAGTAGAAAGTACAGGTATTTGAGTTCAACATGTAAGAAGTAGAAAGTACAGGTATTTGGGTTCAACATGTAAGAAGTAGAAAGTACAGGTATTTGTGTTCAACATGTAAGAAGTAGAAAGTACAGGTATTTGAGTTCAACATGTAAGAAGTAGAAAGTACAGGGATTTGGGTTCAACATGTAAGAAGTAGAAAGTACAGGTATTTGTGTTCAAAGTGTAAGAAGTAGAAAGTACAGGGATTTGTGTTAAAAAAAGTCGTCAGAAGTGTAAAGGAGTAAAATACTGATACCAGAAAAATGTACTTAAATACAGTAACAAAGTATTTGTACTCCACTACTTCCCACCTCTGCTGATAACCTAATCCTGTTACATGTCATCCATTACTCCCAAGTCGGTTTCTCCTTTTAGAAATACCTTTTTTTTTTAGAGGAGGGGCGATGCACGGAGAGGCGTATTTAAGGTTGTTGTACTGTAAATATTGAGGCAGGAAATTGCAGGTGTGTTCTAACCTGGGTGTGGAAACAAATAGAGTCAGCCCTTTGTGATACACGCACTCAGCTCTCACACAGGAGGGGGAAGCCAGCTGTACTTCACTGCACAAAGTCACTAATTCACCTGTAACCTTGTAGGAGAGGCCTTCACTCCGCCAGACGCAACACAAGGTAAGATCCCAACCCATTTTTTGTTGAGATAATATCTTTAAAACGGGCCTCAAGCAGTGTTTTTTAAACCCTACATCATGACATTAGCACACATTTAGAGGAATAACAAAGCTCAGTGTGTTGAGTGAATACACACGGGGGGTTAATTGAAGAGGAACCAGTCTTTCTTGTCACAGTAATGGAAGCTGGTCTTCATTTCATCTTTCATATACAGTTTGTTGACCTGGATCATGTTGCACAGCTCAATGGATGCTTTGCATTCACAACACAAGGGAGAAGCCACAGACGAAATATTGAACAACTAGCATAAACAGCTGTTCAGTCAAGAAAGTGAGTTAGTTAATTGAAATAAATCAATTAAGGGAACACCGAGATATCAAAATGAACATATTATAACATTGAGATAGTAAACTAAGTAATAAAAGTCAGTATTTATAGTATGTTTGCTTTGAATATTAAGTATTTTATGCGTACAGATTTGTTTTAATGTGTGGACAGAGTTGGAAGTATCCTCTAGTTAAGTAAAAGTATACATTCTTTGGTCTTAAAATACTCCATTACAATTAAAAGTCCTAAATTATTAAGTATTATCAGCTACAAGTCATAACTAAGTACCTAATTATGCATAATGGCTCCTTTCAAAGTAGTATCTTATTATAGAATAATATATTATTGTGTTTTAATCGCTTAAAAATCACTTCCAAGTGTTGTAGTTTGTCAATTTTTAGCCCATTTTAGATTTTCTTTTAAATACTGGGTATATAAGGAGTACATTTCCCCTCCGTGTAGAGAAGTCATGGGTGTGTCCTCCTCCAGAGAACAAAAGGAAATGGTCACCAGATATTTGTGCCGGTCAATGAGCAACTCCCATTATCATTTCAAATATCATTTGATCAATTTGAACCGGACTAAGTGTAGTAATAAACATTTGATGTGTTGTAGTAGAGACTTAGCCTCTGCTGTTACATAATTGTTGATGTTATTGCGACATAATCTTGCTTTAAAACTGTAACTGTTATATTAGGTGAGATATCGTAGTATGCCAAGCCCTATCACATCATAAAATGTGTCACCTCTGTGTCACCCTTTATCTGATTCACTGAAATCCAGAGGCTTGATAATATTAATGAAGGGTGTGGTTAACATCCTGCTTCCTGACCTGTACCACCTCACACAACCTCCATCAATCTCCACTCAGTTATTTTTGGAGCAAATATTATATTAGCCAATGAATTATAGCTTTCTCTTATGAATAAGTCCCACATCTATTTACACAGCATGTATGGATCCTGTGTTTGTATTCATGTAGCCGGTAGCATCTCACGAGCCTGTTTCCATACAGCGTTTCACCCCCGAGCCCTGTGTATATTCTCAGCTCGGATGGAGACGTTAGCTTATCAGTGCTGTTGTTCCTCATATCGGAGTCAAGAGGCGCTGATTGCAGAACTTGTATCATGCTGAGGCGCCAGGCTGACACTGGAGGATTAGAGGTGTTTCCTCTGTGAGATCCAATCTGAGATGCTTCACTCATCACTTAGAGACATCTGTTTCCAGTGAAAAGAGAGGGAAAGGATTAGCAATTAGAAAGATTCAAAACGTATATTTTTCTATTGAAGTAGTTTCGAGTACTTGTTATTGAATATGTGTTTCTGTTGAAAGTTCTTACACATACTTACAGCTTAAAATCCTACACTTTTTGAGCATTTCACAGAGTGTCTTTTTGGTTTCATTTCACAAAAGGGAGCCAAATGATTTCCTAAACTAACTGTATACCTAGCCAGCACCACAGGGCAGACAACGTTTTACAAATTAAAATATTGAAGCGTTGGGCAGACCCACATATTTCCCTTGGAAGGAGACCAAAATGTGGCTTATTCCCATTAGTACGAATATACTACTTTTTGTTTAAAGTTTCTCTATAGCTTTTACTTATATATCTTACTTACCTTAAATCTGTATATCACCTGTACAAATGTATATTTCTTGTTTGATAAACATTAGCACGCATTTAGAGGAATAACAAAGCTCACTGTGTGTGTTGAGACAATGCAGGTTAATTATAGTGGAACTAGTCGTTCCTGTTGCAGCAATGGAAGCAGGTCTTTAATTCATGTCACGGTACGTCCACACGGTCCACACGGCAGCGTCGCGTGCTTCAACGGAGACACTTCCCATTCACATTGAATGGGGTGACGTCACGCTTTGCCGAACTGCATTGTGGTTCCGTCGCTTTGCCTCCGTTGCTCGGAGTTTTTGAGAAAAGCTTTTCAAGCGTCAACGGAAGCGCCAGCCAATCAAATCATATGCCAGTACAAGCACTAGCCATTCAACCCGTGTGCTTGTGTGTCCGGGGCGGGAGATTAATGTGATTGGTTGTTGGCCCACGGGAGACACGCCCACCGGCAAGCTTCAACGCGACGCTGCCGTGTGGACGTATCGTAACGGCCCGTCCACACAGCGGCGGGCGTTGAAGCTTCCAACGCTTCTGCCCATTCACTTTGAATGGGGTGACGTCACTTTTAGCCGAACTGCATTTTGGGAAGCGACGTGGAGCGTTGCTCGCTTCTAAAGTTGAGCAATGTTCAACTTTTGACGCCTCGGCAGAAGCATCAGCCAATGAAATCATACAAGCTCTAGCCAATCAAACCGCTGCTTGTGTGTCAGGGGCGGGAGATTCCTGTGATTGGTTGTTGGCCCACGGGAGACACGCCCACCGGCAAGCGTCAACGCACGCCGCTGTGTGGACGGGCCGTTAGACTATAAGCAGAAAGCAAAAACGTTTTAAAATCCTTTACTCCCAACTTCATTTTTTTAATTTACTCTGAGGTACTCTGTTCGCTACCTAGCCAGCTCCAGAGGGTAGTCTACATTATTATACAAATGAAAAAGCTTGCGTATTATGCAGGTCAAGCCCTGGAGCTGGTGGAGAACAAGAATTTAGCAAACAATCCCAATAGTATACCCAATGAATATAGTATTATATGTTTAAAGTTTCTCTACAGCTTTTACTTATATATCTTACTTACCTTAAATCTGTTGTATTGCATATCACCTGTACACGTGTATATTTCTTGTTTGATAAACATTAGCACGCATTTAGAGGAATAACAAAGCTCACTGTGTGTGTTGAGACAATGCAGGTTAATTATAGTGGAACTAGTCGTTCCTGTTGCAGCAATGGAAGCAGGTCACGGTACGTCCACACGGCAGCATTGCGTGCTTCAACGGAGATGCTTCCCGTTCACTTTGACTGGGGTGACGTCGCCTGCACACATTTATATTTCTTCAGTTCAAATTTCTTTTCTTAAATGTGTGTTTTTTTGTTTGCAGTTCAGCAGAATGATGAGCGATGACAATCAAGACACGTTTAAAAGTGTCAGCAGGAAGCCCGGCCTGCAGATATGGACCATCAATGTGAGCCAGCGCTTTCACAATGTCATATTTCTGTGCATGGAGAAATTACTGGTCCTATTTGTGTGTAAACCTTCATTATATCGGGTTTCTCAGAACATGCAGATGGTGCCGGTTCCAGCTCAAGGCTTCGGTAACTTCTTCGAGGGAGACTGTTACATCGTTCTGTTCGTGAGTAAAATCCTGATCTCCCAACACTAATAAATGATTTAAAGGTCACCTATTAT
>CADEHL010001150.1:100000-102500 GCA_902827135.1 Harpagifer antarcticus | reverse complement strand
CGCAGAGCAACAGGAGGGAGAAGCTCAAGGTAATCCTGCACTCTGATTGGCTGGAAAAGGGCATTCATGTAGTATTTTCTTAATTTCTATACTGCGCTGCAAGAGTCCATGTGGACGTAAGGAATCTTTAAAAATAAATACATTTACACATACAAAGACAGACTTTGTACTAAAATCAAACACTTTGATATTTCAGTCAGACATCTCACGTGTTTCTTAATATGTTTATTAGAAGCAGCATATAGTTTGAGTTTGGCGTCTAGGCTCGGGCCTCATCACTCCACAGATTTACAAAGAACATTGAGTGATGATTAGATAACTATCCCCCGAGGAAATGCATGTGTCTGTAATAAGAAGATGAATCCACGAGGATGTCAACAATCCTGTGGAAGCCATCAGGGAAGTAGTGTGATGAGAGTCAGGCAGGACCGCAGAGACAGGTTCAGCCACGACTCGAAGTACACGACTTAATCCAGAACTCAGGATAGAGGATCCAGGACACAGGACTACAGCAAGAGGATCAGCCTCGACTCCGGATCCCGACGTCAATTAAAGAAAGAACTGTTATCGTATAAACCGATTTACTGCAAACACAATGAAAGAGAGAGTCTCTAATATGTAAAGTGGGTGTTCCCTGTGTGCAGGCGGTGTTGCTGGCTCAGGACATCCGGGACCGGGAGCGGGGGGGCCGGGCTCAGATCGGCGTGGTGGAGGGGGGGGACGAGAAGGACTCCCCGGAGCTCATGAAGGTCCTGATGGCGGTGCTGGGTCAGAGGGCCGGGCCCCTGAAGGAGGCCCTCCCTGACGACACACCGGACCAGGTGCAGAACACCAGCGTCAGGCTCTACCAGTAAGATCTGATCCATCTCAATCTGTCACAGTCTGCACTCTCCTCCTTTAATGCACTGTTTATTGTCGTAAATCAAACTTTTCTCTGCTCTTTTCATGTCTTTTTAATGTATTTTACTGGTAACTGTATTCTAAAAATAAATGTCTTCTATGTCTCTTCTATGCTCTGTGTCTCTTCTATGCTCTGTGTCTCTTCTATGCTCTATGTCTCTTCTATGTCTCTTCGTCTCTTCTATGCTCTGTGTCTCTTCTATGTCTCTTCTATGCTCTATGTCTCTTCGTCTCTTCTATGCTCTGTGTCTCTTCTATGCTCTGTGTCTCTTCTATGTCTCTTCTATGCTCTATGTCTCTTCTATGTCTCTTCTATGCTCTATGTCTCTTCTATGCTCTTCGTCTCTTCTATGCTCTTCGTCTCTTCTATGCTCTGTGTCTCTTCTATGTCTCTTCTATGCTCTTTTACTGGTAACTGTATTCTAAAAATAAATCTCTTCTATGTCTCTTCTATGCTCTTCGTCTCTTCTATGCTCTATGTCTCTTCTATGCTCTGTGTCTCTTCTATGCTCTATGTCTCTTCTATGTATCTTCTATGTCTCTTCTATGCTCTATGTCTCTTCTATGCTCTATGTCTCTTCTATGCTCTGTGTCTCTTCTATGTCTCTTCTATGCTCTATGTCTCTTCTATGTCTCTTCTATGCTCTATGTCTCTTCTATGCTCTATGTCTCTTCTATGCTCTGTGTCTCTTCTATGTCTCTTCTATGCTCTATGTCTCTTCGTCTCTTCTATGTTCTATGTCTCTTCTATGCTCTGTGTCTCTTCTATGCTCTTTTACTGGTAACTGTATTCTAAAAATAAATGTATTTTATGTCTCTTCTATGCTCTATGTCTCTTCTATGTCTCTTCTATGCTCTGTGTCTCTTCTATGCTCTATGACTCAGTGCTTCTCAAAGTGTGGTCCGCGGACCACTGGTGGTCCGTGAGCGCCCCCTAGTGGTCCGTGAGTATATTGGTAAAATTTCACATTTGAAAAAAATAAATAAATGTAAGTTTTCCGCACTCTCACGGGAATATCTCCGCAATGGAGCGAGCTTAAGTTTCACTTTTGATTGCATGATATAGCCCAGATAAACACCTTCATCACACATGTGGCCACTTGTTTGTACCATTTTCAGGCGATTTGTAAAAAACGATGTGTTTTTGGATATTTGTGGAGTTAGGTGGTCCGTGAGTGTTTTTTTATTGGTTAAGTGGTCCTTGGTATGAAAAAGTTTGAGAAACACTGCTCTATGTCTCTTCTATGTCTCTTCTATGTCTCTTCTATGCTCTTTTACTCGTAACTGAATTCTACGTGGTATCAACGTTCTGTGACTATGTTAAGAGATGTCAACGGTCTACTGAGAAGCACTTTGGACTGCATTTTTTACCATTTTCAGTTGGTCATTTTATTTATTTCGTTTTTTTATTATTATCTTATTTGGGTTTTTATTGTTTTAATTACTTATTATTATACAAATAAAGCTTATTATGAATCTGCTGGATCACTGCTGCAACATGAGACGTTGAATGACACATTTCTTTCTTGTGTTTCCTCATCAGTGTTTTTGAGAACAGCGGGAATCTGGTGGTTCAAGAAGTGGCGACGCAGCCTCTGAC